>VWZX01004488.1:945050-1132044 GCA_013399015.1 Galbula dea | reverse complement strand
CCATCGATCCAGCCTGTCTAGGTCCCTCTGCAGAGCCTGCCTACCCTCAAGCAGATCGACACTCCCACCCAGCTTAGTGTCATCTGCAAACTTACTAAGGGTGCACTCTATCCCCTCATCCAAGTCATCAACAAAGATGTTGAACAGGAGAGGCCCCAGCACTGACCCCTGAGGGACACCGCTCGTGACCAGCCGCTAACTGGACTTGACTCCACTGAGCACAACCCTCTGGACTCGGCCATTCAACCAATTTTTTATCCAGCCAAGCGTGTGCTCATCCAAGCCACGAGCAGCCATATTCTCAAGGAGAATACTGTGGGAAACTGTGTCAAACGCCTTGCTAAAGTCAAGGTAGACAACATCCACAGCCCTTCCTTCATCTAATAAGCGAGTCACCCCATCATAGAAGGAGATCAGATTAGTCAAACAGGACCTGCCTTTTGTGAAGCCATGCTGACTGGACCCGATCCCCTGGCCGCTCTGCAAGTGCCGCAGTGCCTAGTGCTGTTAACAGTTAAACCTTGTTGCTAAATCTAGTTCCTAGAGGTCTGTGGAAGCTCTCCTTTTCTCACATAGAAAAATCCACTAGTCAGGGTTTTTGTCTCACTCACCCCAAGATTTTATAAAGTGAGAGCTGGGGAAACAAGGGATTTGGTGATGATTCCCCATGCACTTCATCCTATGATGAAAATAGTACTCAGAAAAAAAGAAAAGTAGTGCACATTAGAAACCGAACTGCCCAGTGTGCTCATTTAAGCCCCTGCTCTTCCACTTCTCTCTTCCCCATTCCAGCATTTCCTGATCTTATTTATCCTGGTTAGATAATCTTCCTGTAGGACCACACATATCTCTGCTTGTTTTGAGGAGCACCTCACCTTCTGTGTGTGTTGTATGATACTAACGACAGGAACCATATCAACAAGATGCACGGAAGTGGACTAGAAAGGATTTCATGGCAATGCTACAACCTATAACTGCTGACCAACCTCAGCACAAGCTGTTGCTATGAAACACTATCTTTTTGCACCCCTGATCATTCAAGTGATTTAGACAGCAGAAGATAAGGGTGTACCCAGGTATGATTCAATTCTACCCTAACTACCCAATTTACAGCAGACTACAGATCTAGGGTTTTTTGTCCTAGCCTGCATTCCACAGGTGTGTTTGAACAGCAAGTAGAGTTTTAGCTGGTTCTTCATGAAGGTTGTGGAGAGAAGTGAACTGGATAAGACCTTCATTCTTCAAAAAGAATGAACCAGTAGGTGGTTTAATGACCTTTATATTGTCCAAACAGAACGCGAAATTCTTCTTTCTTTCCACCAATAGCAATAAAGAATTGCTGGAAAAGGTTCATGGGGTTTGCATTTTTTTGAACCCTAAAAAAAACATATATTAACAATTCTAAGTTAGTTTTCCTGGAGGTTCAAAACTTGAGTTTTCAGACATGCTAAAGAGCTAGACTAGTAAAAGCTTAAGTAAAAAGGCTCCCTCCCATAGGCTTCTGTAGCTGAGTTAAGGAGAAATCCCATGTTCTTTTAAATTCGCAGATTTCCCTTGTTTTTCTGATGAGCAAAGAAAGTTACATTTCCTAGACGAGATCCGATTTCTACCTTAAGGGCATTGGCTCCCTGTAGGGGAACAATGTATCTCTTGAAACCTTTTTAGAGTTACTCAGTATAAAAGCAGTAACAGTTTTGCCATGATGCTGAAGTTGCTTCGTTTCTGGCAGAAATGGCTTCGTAATGCCAATGGCCTGCTATGTCTGAACACATTAAAAAAAAAAATTATCTTCAAAAGAAACTAGCAGGTACATGCAAATAAAAGCAATACTCTCTATACCTGGAGATCTTCACTGAGAAGGATATACAGCAATTTTGATGCATTTTCTGTGAGGAGAAAATTGTTTTCCTGATGTTAAAGCAGAAAATATTGATGCAAGAGAAGTGCTGTGCCCCAAATCCAGTGGTGAGTCCACAGTAGAGCTGCAAGTACAGCCTGGCTTTCTTGGCACTTCAGGCTTGCATCTTGGTTAACAGCTCATAAGGTAAATATAGTAAGAAGTAAGATTTGGGGTGTTTGTTCACTGATGCTTATGTTAGTTTAGTTTTACAGTTAGAGGATCTCCAGTATTAAGAAAGCAGGTCTCATAATTGCAGTGGTGTAGTGTTTGTAGTTGTGTTTCTCACAGACTTGGGAGCTGTTGGGGATACACGGAGCAGTCAGTGAAATCAGGCCCTTGGGAATCATGGGGCAGGAAATGGAAACAACTGAAACTGAGAAGCCAGATTAGAACTGCCTTTACAGGTAGCACTCAGTACTTCCATAGGTGAAGGAAAAAAAAATGTTCAGCTGGATACCTCACCTTACAGGGCATTAGTGTGAAGCTTTCAAAACAGTAAGACAACACTAAAAATAAACAAAGGTTGATAAGCTGGTGAGACCCTGTAATTTACATAACAGAATACAAATCAATTCACTGCAGAATTCATTGTGCCGACTTCTTGGGCACAGAAACAGCTAACCTCCCCACAGCAAGACAAAAAACACACAAACCCATTTGTTATTCCATTCTGAAATCGTAAAAGACAACATAATGCCAAAATGTCAAAACCCCTAGCTCCTATGGGATGAATGCAGGAGTCCACAACTAGCCCTGACATAAAAATGAATATATTGTTCCAGTAACATTTTGTTTGCTTGGGTTTTGGGGTTTTTTTTAGGTTTTTTTCATAGTCAGCTTTCACTAAATTTGACTGTTGGGTTTGTCTGTCACTGGTATCATTCTCTGCTCATTTCACTTGTTTCTGAAAGATCCTTCAGGTTATCCTGTGGTCAGATATGTAGTTTCATGAAGGAGGCTTGCTTTGTGTCAAGACAGTGTCTCCTACCTCCTGTTAGTTTTCTGTATTTGTATGCCATAGCACTGTGTTTATTGTTATTTCTGCTACCTTTGTGAAAAGTTTACTTTTGTCTGCCATTGTTTCTAGAACTTCTTAAAGCTGATTTTTGTAATGTTTCCCTATATTGTAACTTGCTGTGCAGCTTTTTTGTTATGCAAGTCCAGCTACCACCAATGCAATATTTGGGCAACTGTCAACAACCAAAATGAAATAAAAATTAAAAAAAAAAAGTAACAGATCACAATCCCTCTAACTGCTTCATGTAATTGGTACATTTCCTTGCTGACCTTTGCTTAGTTTGAAAACTAATTTCAAAGCCAGAATTTGCTTTTCCTACCGAGGTAGAAACTTGTCAAATGTGATCCAAATCAGGAACTTTCTGCTGAAAATGCCTCTGGCTGAGGAATTTTGTCAGATCAGTAGATGGCCTTAGTTGTTTAGCAGAACTGAGAGATTGATTTGTGCTCCTCCTTTTTCCTGATAGGGTAATTAAGGGATCTAGGTTTGGAGGTTTTGTTTTTAAATGAGGCTTTAATTGCAAGCAGGCAGGCTTTTTACTTTAAGTCCCTTCAATGACAGTATGGTCATGTTTTAAAACTAATTTTTCTTCTGTGCTAACTGCAGTTGTAATTCAAACTGTTTTCCAACTTCCTCTCTTCCGTACTTTATTCTTTTTTCACTCCCTTTTCTTTCCCCTTGTCTTCCTTAAAAATATCAAGAACAGCTATTCAAACTTTCTTGGCTTCTCTGACAAAGCTCAGACACATGTTCTGGGCTTTCATATCTTAACAGGTTGAACAGTTACTTCATGTTCCTAAACATTAAATAGCCATTGAAATGAAGCATTTATCAACAAAAGCTGAGTTTTAACAATCCAGCAAAAGCACAAAAATGAATTGCTGTTTTTAGGCCCACACTTGTGCCTTCAAAGCAGAAAATACCTATTTGGGTTGTTTTCCTACATTGTTAAACAAAAGGTCTGATTGCTTACACAGATATACAAAGATCATGCAGTTAACACAATTTGGGTCAGTTTTGTATCACTGCATTTATCTTTGCCTCTTTTGGTAGTTCCTTATCACCACCATCTGTTGCCTTATTCTTACCTCCTGTTGTTTACCAGTGGGCAAGGGATGACAGAGCATTACCAGGACAAAGGAAGCCTGAGCAATGTCCTAAACATACTCTAAGGTACCTCTGTAGCTGGCAAGCAGAACAGTCTTCAAGTCATGTGTGCCTCACCCTGCAGCAGCAACCAGCACTCCCACACAACAAGGCTGCCCAGCCTCAGAAAGCTGGACAGTTTTTATGTTCTTCTCAGGTGGCAAAGGCCAATCTCTGTGTAAGTCAATTAGGAGAAGAGCAGGTGTTGACAATTGCTTGTGCAAGGCAAATCTCACACTAGTTTTCTTCTTTCTACTAAGTTCATGTTGTCTTCCCTTTGGTTGTTGTAATTCAGGAATATAAGCAACACTCACATTCTTGTACATTAAAGAAATACAATGCATGTTTACATATTTATGAGAAAAACTGCAAGTTTTCTGCTTTACTCATTTTTGTTTTAACCAGTGACCTGACATTTAATCCCAGTGAGGCTGTGCTTTCAGTGTATTAGCTGGTAAATGTCACTCTGCTACAGTGCTGCATTCACCAGATCTAAAGCAGCTTTTATCAGCAGTAGTGCCATGTGCCAGTGCTCCCAGTGTGCCAGACTGCTGGCTTAGCTTGTTTTCTTTCAACAGCTGTAGAAAATATCTGAAAAAAAAAAGGCAAGGACTACTCTATTTTTATATGAAACCAATTAATGTGAATTAGATTTTTAGAGAGAGTTGCTAAGTATAAATGTTTTATTCTGATCCATTACTTTTAAACTTCCATAAATATACAGATTGATTGGTTTATTGTACTGTTTACAAGTCTGTTTACATTGATAGGCCTAGTTATGAAGCCAGGCTGCCAGTGAGCCAGTTGAGCAGTACCTGGACATTTCTTTGCATTAGAGGCGAATGTAAGTGGTGTAGAGAGACCTGCATCAGATTTCTGGGATGATCCCTTACAGCTTGTTGGCAGCAAAGCTGTATAGCCCAATGACTAAGAAAATCCTTGGGCAGTTGCAGCTCAAGAAGTCAGAAAGGTGACACAAAACTTGTCTTGGGCCCCTTCTTTCTTCCTTTCTGATGCCTCACGGAGGAAAGCTGAACCAAAGATCTTTGGAGACATGTCTCATGCAATGCAAATATTCTGCAAGCAGCCTTATAGCTAAAGTAAACAGATATTGGGAAACACCCTGAATAGCCAGTTGACCTTGTAGAGGCCCTGGCCCCTTCTTGCACAATAGATACCTGCTTCTTCTACACAGCTTATTAATGATTGCCACTGGATTCCCTGAGAGAGACTTGTGTTCTGCTGGAGGGGAAAAACAAAAGCCTTGTTCTTTTCAAGGTGGAAGACATCAATCATTCTCCAAAAGTTACTTTTGAACAGTATTTTGAAATTCACTGGTAGGACAGCTCATCTTCCCTATGTGCTTAAGGAAGGCTGTAAATTACTCAGTTCCTTTCCACCATCAACAAGTTCATATGCTGGCAGGAGCATAACAACATCATTTCTAGTTTGCAGATTCCACAATGGTTCCTCTTTATAAAGTCACTTCTTTTCTCAGAAGTTTCCCCTGTATCACTTGATGAGTCTATGATACTGGACTCCAAGCAGCAGGAATGCTGGTCTCCCTGCTGATGGTGTGAGAGGGAGTAAGTAGGACTGGTCAGACCAGATTTTTGGAGAGGCATTGGCACTCCAACACATGAGCAGCTGCACCAGTTCTGTGTACAGCAAGTCTCTAGACATGCACTGAAGGTTAACTGAAGGTTAATTTTTAATGATCAGAACGATTGATTAACAGTTCTGACTTACAGATCATGACCCCAAATTCAGATAGGGATCTATTTATCTGTTGGCTTCAGCAGATTTATTCCAGAGTCTCTTTCAGGGGACAATTCCTAAACCCAAACATTTTGGAATAGGAACATCTATAGACGGAGCCTTTTGTGGGAATTTTGCATACAGAGATCTTATAGAACCACATCTGCTTTGTCTTGTTTGAACCGGTATGTGTGGAAGGGGAAAGGGCAGAGGTCATGAGTTATGGGTTTTTAGAGATGCCTATTCCGTCATTTTCCTGGTCCTTTTTCCTGCATACAAGTATTTTTCCATGAACCAAAGGGCATCTGAGAAGCAGCTTGCAAATTAAAAACAGTCAATAGAAGGTATAAATTAAGTGCATTGTATCAAAACCTGGATATACTAAAAGTATTTTATTATGGGTTTGATTTCGATTATTGCTTTTTCTGTTCTACACCTCAGCAAAGTAATAACAGCAACTCAGTGTGGCCTTTAGAGACACGTATTGATTCACAAAGAGATCCATTCACTGTTAGTTCATTACATGATCTTTTGTGAGTACAGTTAGTTTGAAATTCATTCTAGCATTTATCTTTGTGTGTGCATCAAGACACAAGAATACCAAATACCAAAAAGACTGAAGCTGCTAGCCAGGTTTAATAAAGGGAGGAAGTAGGATGAAATGTATGGCACAGTGGCTTGATATAGACCATGATTGTAATAATTCATAATGCATGTTTTAATTCACAGGTGTGGAAAAGTTTCTTTCAAATGCTAAAAGGTAGCATGTGTGGTTGGTTTATGTCCTCACTTGCCAGGTCGAATGTACAAAAAAAGGGATCTTCATTCTTAGCAGATTATAGAGTAGGTTTCAAAGTCCCAGCATGGATTTACTTGAAATCAGGTCCAGCAGGAGGTTTGAAACCATAGTACCTTATTCTGATTTCAGTAATCTACTATGCAAAGTTGATATGTTCAGCTTGTTTGTTTCTTAGCTATATGATTGCAAATATAACAGAATTATACTGTTGCAATTTTCTTATGCAAGTATTTAATACCCTAAAATTTCAAGATTAAAACAGCATACATCATGTTGCTTCTTAAGGGACTTTCAGAAAATGTCAGCAAGTCTTGCCTTAATAAATCGTTCAATTAAGATCAACAATAAAATCAGAGTCATTTTGCATACAGTATTACATTCTGTTGATTCTGATAAGAAAACACTGCATTATGGTCATCACATCCACAAGCTTGATTTCTGGGGTCATCTTAAAGGCAAATAAAAGTATAGGTGAGAGAGTTTGGAACTCAGTAGCCCCAAAGCTACTGCTGTCTTTAAGTGAGGCAAGGTGCTGTTAACCAGTTTTCAGTGGAATCTTGCCACAAAGCAGGGAAAGAAACATTCTCAAATTATTGCTACAGCCCTGAAGCAGAAACTGATATTTTCCCCCCCACCAATATAATATCTTTCACAAGCTGAACTTGGAACAAAAAAATGTGAACTTACAGGATATGGGGCAATGATTTTTTTAAAGAACACTTTACTTCCACATAACCCCCAGCTTTGCAGAAAAGTGCTGATTACATGGCAGCAGTTAAATTAGTGAGAAAGTCCTTGACAGAAATCAATTTTGGTACCTAAGTAGAGTGCCCAATATACACTGGTTTACTTTTAAGCAATCTGTATTTCAGTTTACCAGTGTCTAAAATTGAAACACTGTTTTACTGTTTACATTTAGAACTGAATTTGTAATCCTCAGCTACAAGGACATGACATATATTTACTAAAGCACCTTCCTCCTGTATACTTGTTTCTGTGTAGTAGTGCTATTAAAAGAAGAAATAATCTAGTCATGGATATCAGCTAGTAGATTCTAGTTAAGGTCCTAATTCATCAGCACATTTTTGCTGAAATCCTTAAGTGTTTTGCTGACTTAAGCCAAAGTTCGAGAGGTTTATAACTGAATGTTAGGTGCAGTAATCCTTGTTAAACTTCTTTGGCCTTATTATGCTTTAATCTGTGCACCAATCTTACATTTGATACAACACAAAGCTGTGACTGAGATGGGAAGCTCTTTTAGTTATATATCCATGAGTCAAGGAATTCTCCTTCCTTCATAGAAATGAACTGTGCCGTCTCAGAGCTCTTCTCCTCCTCCTTGATGTATAAAGAAAGATAATCTTTTCTGGCAGCTACTTTGAAATAATGTTTTTTGTTTGTCCTCTTCCCCTCCCCCCCTTTTTTTGTATTCATTTCCCTCTCTTTTTTTTAAACATATTTGGACATAACTTTTTTGTGAATGTAATATTATATGAATATGCACACTTTTAATTCTTTACTGTATTAAAACCCCTCGTGTTTCACTTCAATAAAATGTTTCATCTCTTTTAGATATTGTGCAATGGACCAGGAACATGTGTTCCTGTCTGTATATCTGCTCTTCTTCTTGGGCTTCTAGGAATGAAGAGAGCAACCATTGTGTATGTGGAGAGCATCTGCCGCGTGGAAACTTTATCCCTGTCTGGAAAGATCCTTTACTACTTTTCAGATTATTTCATTGTTCAGTGGCCTGATCTAAAGGAAAAATATCCCAAGTCGGTATATCTTGGTCGAATAGTCTAACTACTGAAGACAAGCTTTCCCTAAAATAAACTCTGCAAGCTCCTTACTGAAGAATACATTCATATAGTAATTTATTTTCAAGGATTCCTGTTTAGGAATTAGGCTTGTACTGGAAAAGGAGACAATAATAAAGATATTTCTATGTTTAAGTACATTTTTGTGTAGTTGTGTTTATTGCTGTCATTTAGGTCTGTTCACAAATACTCCATAATTGAGTCTATGCTGTCTCTGTTTTCATCAAGTTTTCCTGCTATGTGAATGGCAATTTTTGTCTACAAATCAATATGGGAATCTGTATGAATGAAACATTTCCTGTAAGGAAACTTTGTGTCATTTTCTAAATTGTAAGAAACAAAGTCTTGTTCTGGCACAACAGACTTTATTTCCTGTATGCTAGCAGTGAAGTCCCTTGTGAATCCTTAGAGTATAAAGGAAACAGTTATATTAAGTTGGCTTCATGACAGTTTGTACTCCACACTCTTCCAAAACTCCCAAAGCATTAAACCAGTATCATTTTTCCTCTGGGCCTGTCAGAGCTGTCCTTATAATCTGTAGTGCCCCTTTTGAAAATTGTTGCTCTCTTCTTAAGATAAACAAAAAGGCAACAAGTGTCATGCTACAGGCACAGTACTCAGAGATTTAAGAAGTACTTTCATCAAAGCTTAAGTGCAAAAATCCTTAGCAAGTTTACATCAGGGAGAGTGAACTGTCACTTGGGAAACGGAACTGGTTCAGGCTCTAAAATATAGAAAGGGGGGGAAAAAAGTGTTACTATAAGTAATAGGGGAAGGAACAGAGTTTCCCTATCTTTTCCTGGTACAATGAATTTGGCTTTCACTGTATCCTGTTTTCTCATTTTAAGCACCTTACTTCCAGCAGTACAATATGCACTTAAGATTTTCTCATGGAAAATGGTATTCTGTGCATTGGAACAACTTTTAAAAGGTATCTTGTTAGAGCTTAGTGTGTGAAAGTCTACTTTACCATTTCCATTCATCTGGCAAAATGTAATTCTACACACTGTTCCACCTGTAAAGCAATATAAACACATTTGTCATCCATACACACGAAGGGCCATGTGCCTGGCTACAGAAACATATACAAAGAAAAAAGCTCAAAGGAAAGCAGAAATGCTTTACAGACTGCACAACCTTAATTTGGTGAAGCCAGCAGCAGCTCCTCACGCTGCCGCAGGAGGAGACTCACTCTCTGAAGCCTTTTCCTCAGTGTCAGATGTCACAAAGTTGCAGCAGCTATTCTGGTAGGGAATGGGAGGTGTGGAATTTAGATGAACAGAAACAGTGGTTCCTGCTGTTAGGAAACAAGTGTCCATAGGAGTAGTCTCCTCTATGGAGAAAATTATTAGAAATCATCAGAAAACATTATGCAGAAAACTGCCATGATGTTGCAAGGCCCTGTGGGGAAGACAGCTACTATAACCTGTCCAACAGGCTAGATGATCCTTGGCATAAGTAGAGTACCTTGATGTGGTCTCATCTGAGTTCAGAAGAGAGAGGTTTTGTGGTTTTTAACCTAGATTATGTCTTGATGTTAAAGAGCAGTTAATAGGTTAGGACTATGTGGGAAGAACTGTCTGCGCTGTACATACTCAGGTCCTTGAAAATGATCTGGCTTGGTTTAACCTAGTGTGTGCAAGGGTTTTTTTCCCTAATCTGGAATAAGGACTATTTTATCAGAACTTTCTGTGCAGTTAGTAAACTGGAGATACACTGGACTTTGTTATGGCTAATGGTAGTTTGTCTTAGATTAGTGCTGTCTGTGCTGAATCATGCTTTGAGTCATGCTTTCTGTTTTGCAAGAGACCTAGAGTAGAGGAGACTACGGATGGATGTAGCCTCTTCCTCTGCTCTGGCTAAGGGGCAACAGCACAGGATCAACGTCCTGAGGCATGAGAAGAGAAAAGCAATGAATGCTTCCATTCATGCACCACATCCTGTGCCTGAATAGCCCACTGGCCCTGCAGCAAGGCAGACTCCTAGACCATGTAGTCGGTAAACACAGATGAGGCTCAGATGGCATGAGTTCATATGCTACCTCTGCTTAGAGCAAAGCAGAGTGAAGCCCATCCTCATCCTGCTCTCTAGGTATATACCTCAGTGAAACCATCCCTGGATGCTCAGTTCTTCTCTTACAGTCCTGCCCAAGGTGGGATTTTGGGTTCTGATGTGGTTTCAGGCTGTGAGTTTATAAACTTTGGAAGTCTGCCTTTGAACGCTAGGGAGTTCCGGGAGTACTTTTCCACCTGTCACCTGCATGGCAACAACTGCTTCTAAAGGAAAGCACTTGCCTGTTCAGACTTGTAACCCCCCAGCTAAACTCTCTGAAGGTAACAGTAGATTACTTCACAAGAGGCTCCTCTGAAAAACTGAACTGCTCCAGGCCATCTGATGTGAAGGAATCTCATTTTCAAGGACTTGGGAAGACTTTTTTCCATTTACTTCACTGCCAGCCTTTTAGAGGAGCAAAGCTGAGAGAATCTCTGCTGGTGTTCCCTCAACAGCATATTTACTCTGTGTGGTGAATCTGGGAAACACAGGTTAAAATAGCACATATAGAGTGTTTTTTAGTCTGGATAAGTGGCTATTAGAGAGTGGCACAGTACCCATTGCCTTGTATTTGTTTCTATTTTCCTTACTGATCACTGGCTCAAGTGCCAACCTGACTTAAGGACATTTTGCAGCAGTTTATAATTAGTCTTAGCAAGTGAAAACTTGGATTGGAGATGACCCAGAAGTCTGTAAACTTAAAGCAGCTAGAATACTCAGGAGAGCTCAGAAACAAAATGATCACAGCCTAACTCTCAGCCTTCAACAAAATGCTGCATCACAACCATAGTGGACAGAACACAGAAAAGAATTCCTGCCTTGAATTCTCGTAAAGGAGGTTTTGTTATCAACTAGATTGACTTTTCCTTGGAAAGATTATCCAAATAAATTCTAGTTCTCTTCAAAAGCATGGGAAAGCTGAAGTGAACAAAAAATAGCATTTTGATATTGAGTAGCTCTTATCTTTTGGTTTTAGTAGGAGGGTACAACCAAACTGTCATTGTTCTGGGGTAAAACTGCATTCTTCCTGCTCCCAGGGTGGAACAGAAAACAGCACTCCCAGGGTCTATCCAAAGAGTTAAAGGTCGCTGCCTCGATTCCTTATGTTGAGATTCATGTGGTTTGCTTGTTTCATTCATTTCCTTCAGTATTAACATTGAGGTAAACACATTGGCATTATGTATGTGAGGGACATTTGGAGTGAAATCTATTACCTCTTCTCCATTTCTAAAAGAGGAAAATATAATTATGGATTTAAAGGAAAAAAAGGAAGAAATATATTCTTGTTTTCTTTAACAAGGATGACTTTATGGAAATATCATCATCAAAACTGGCAAAGATTCAAAGGAGAGCAGAAAGCATCCAGAAATTCTTTCCCTGAGACCTAGCCTGGAAGCCAAATTCTAAATGAGTTTTAGTTATCAGGATTTTTATCTACATATGCATAAGTTGACAAATATTAAGTATACAAAGTTGCTTCTTTTCTGACCTGGTTGTCTTCTAATGAAGAGTATGTATTGTTTGTACGTTTAAAAAATACAGGTATCTGGTTTTGTATTTGTATTTTACAAAAGGAGGAAGGGAAGTTAATAAAGTAACGAGAAGATTGACTCTTGATAAAAACAGCTTAGAAGATTGTTTCCAAGTCATGCCAGAATAAAACTAAGCAGACTGATCTGAAACCTAAACAGTCATCTGTTTTCATCCAATGATTCAAATTTTTTACAACTCTGCAGTGACCATTCCAATAAAGTTATGTTTTATTGGAACATTCTGTAACATTTTGTAGCATTTTGCAAGTCATTAAGAATCTCTGGGGACAGTAGCCAAAGTCTCAAAAGTAACTTCTGAATTTGTACTCACACAATTCTTCAGACACTTGGTTTCAAACAAAAACACTCCATCCTAACAGGTAAGGCCTGGAAACAAAAGATGGCTGTATACAAATAACACAGGGAAGTGGTGGCACTCACCCTGGAACTAGGGTGAGGTGGAGTGGTTTGAGGGTGATTGGGCCATAGGTTTTTTTTGTTTGGGGTTTTCTAATACAGAAACCAGGCATTCGTGACTATGCAAAGAGATGACCTTATGGATAGTACTGGATTTAGACAGGTGCTTAAAGAGATTTTGTATAAACTTTGGAATGAGAGAGAGAATATTCATAGATAGATGTTGTTCTTGCACTATGCAGCAGATGATGTTTAAAAGGAGTCCATAACACAAAGCTACAGGGTTAAGGGTTTTTTACATCGAGATTTAAGAAGCATTTTAAATCATGCAGTAAAGTTGGTGTGCATAATCCTGCCCCTTTATGCACTGGTGCACAACAGTTCTTTAAATAAAAAAGACCTCTACTTGGTTGAAGAAAGAGTAGATATTTGTCCTGTTATATCAACAGTCAGATCTGCTCAGTTAGCATTACTGTAAATTCTACTTTCAGCTGCCAGTAGTTTGGCAATTAGTGTTTCCTGCTTTATTGTTATACAGTGCAGTTGAACTCCACTGCTTTTCATTTATGATCCAGCTTGGGATGTCAGCTGACAGTGAAATGAATGTTCTAAGCTCCAGTTCAGTGGCTTAAAGGATATCTCTGCAACATTCCTTGCCAAGATGAACTCCAGAAATTATTATTCAGCAGCAGTAAACAGAGCCTGTTTTTGCAGGCAACCATTTGTAAAAAAAAAAAAAAGCAAGTATGACAGCTGGGAATCACAGTAAATGTTCTTTCTATAGCCACACTGAAATGCAAAATATTGAAATTAATGCTTCAGTTATTTATAAAGAAGCATTTAAGTGATATCAGCAGCTCTACATTAAGATTTACAATAATTCTTTTAGTAAGTAAGCTGGCTGCAAAAGGGTACACTGTCAGATTTTGCAGTGTAGTTAGATACTAAATAGGTATCTTCAAAAATTATTGGTGTAGGGATCTCTACTCTTCTGTCACAGACAGAAGTTGGCCACTGACAAGCAAATGTAGTTATCTCAGAGCACAATCACAATTCCAAGCATTTTTTTTTAGTTTAACACCAGACTAGATATGATTTCTGAAAGTCTTCATTTAACTTTTTCCTTGAACAACAAGAACAGGAATAGAATAGGAAGGCTGAGGAAATACAGAGAGGGAGAGCTGCTTCTGTGTAAAGTACTACTTCAGGAAAGATTTAGCAGATGGTTCAGAGAGGAAAGAAATTCTTACTACTTCTTTGCCCCCCCTACACATACCTCCCAGTTCCTTCAGGCTTATTAAAATTCGGAACATATAACACAAGACAGTTAAGGTTTTATACTGTGTGGGCTGAATTTACTGCTGGTCTGTAACACTGAACTGTGGTGGCTGTAATGTAATGAATATTTCTAAAATACCATGCTTATTTGCCAAGCTTTTCCTGTAAAGAAAGATTATTATACACTGCAGATACAAAATAAAGTTGTCTCTACTTTCAGTTTTTAACCTCCATAGCTAGGCTCTTCCTTTGTGTTTGCTGGTCAAAATTGGCAGTGCTTTCTGCTTGCATGCAGCTCCCATCTCGTGTCCCCCCATATTTTGGGGATATGTCAAGAGACAAAACACATATGAGACCTGCAGGTATGGAATAGTCCTGTCCCCAGTACTGCATTTACTACTCAGCAAGTACACGTAGCATGCACAAAGTATATCATACTGAATTTTAAACAGTGGGTATTACTTCTATTGAAACTTAAAAAAATAACTGCTTTAGTTGTTAAATCTTTGTTGTAGTTTGGGAGAAAAAAACAAAAGAGAGAGACAGAAGGGGGGGCCGGGGGGAGGAAGAGTTCCCCACAGCACACAGACACACACACGAAAAAAAAGAAAACAAAATTTTAAAAAATACCAACCCAAAACAAACAAAAAACCCCACTCAACTTCTTTTGCAAATTCTAAAGTTTTGTGGTATGCAACACAAGCATAAAATGGACAAGATTAATGATCTGGGATAAAGTGGCAAAAATCCTCAGGGTTCTGTATTCTGGTACAGTAGTCCCAGTTATCCAAGCATCAGCTATTCCTAATTCCCTTCTCTCTCCCCAAGCCTGAATCACATCCTCTGACATCTACTGAAGTACATTAACAGTGACATGGATTATCTGAATTTCTCTTATCCAAACAGATTTGGGATCCTTACTATTGTAACAGTTAACTGAGTCTCTATGCTGTGGTAGCCAGCCTCTGGCTAAATGCCACAGTATCTCAGCTAGTCACTCATCATGCGCCACGCTCTGCTCCGCAGTCTCTTCTCCTTTGCACCATTTCAGTCCCGAGCTACCCTATAAAGCACTCTGAATATCATTTGCTGTGTATTGTTCTGCTTTTGAAATCACTTCAACTTCTAACTAAAGTTTTACCATGGAAATTCAAAAAAGGATAATGAACTAAAGTTAAAAAAAAGGCAAAAACCCACCCTATTTTCTCAAGCTTGTAAGAGTACTCTGGCAGAGGTGGGAAATATTTCTGATGATGAATTAGTCTCATTTTAAAAATACTGCCTAAATGATTAAAATTGGAAGAAGTCACAAAATTAGGCAGCAAGGAGAAGGTTTCTGTTTTTTCTATATTCAGATTTTGCCTATTAAGACAATAGTATTACTGTATAATTAACCAGCCTTTTAAAATACCAGCACTGCTCAAGCATAGTCTTGTTTCACTAAGTGAGCATGAAGATTTTAAAAAAGAAGATGATGCTTTAAGTCTCATCTCCCTCTAAAAGAGCAGTTCTGGTAACACATGCTGTCCCTGCAGGCATTTCTTTTGTGTGTTTTGCTATACTGTTCTGGTAGGTAAACATCACTGTGAAAGAAAACTGATGGCTGTTAGTATTTAACTTGTTGACAAATGGAATCAAACACTTCTGTATATGTATCCCGATGACACAGACTGTCTGCAAATGTTTCAGATCTTACTGATGGAGAAGCAAAGCCTACCAAATAGGAAGGAGAAATGACTCTCTGACCTACCTGCTGCCAGCAAACAAACTTATTTGCTGTTACAACGTTAAGGAAGAAAATTGTGAAATATGTCAAGCATTTTGATTGCACAGCAAGCAGTCTGAAGTCCTTTGTTGCCTTCTGCTTGTGTACTGGCTTTAGCAATTTAAAAACCAACACCATCAGCAAGCCTTTCAGTCAGGGCAGGAGGGACACATGACAACACAGGACTCCAAACACTAATTAGGTTGCAGGTAAGTTATATTTTTAGTCTTCTTTTGTATTAACTCTATCCAGGCAAATACTTCAGCATTCAACTATTCTCTAGCTATATCCCACTGATAAAAATGCAACTATCACATTTTAAGGGAAGGTCATGAATCTCAAATGAAAATTAAAGCAGCACAAAAGCCTGCCTTGAGCTGATTTATCAACCACTAGCACCACCAGATAACAAAACCAAAACCTTCTATTTTCATAAGAGGCTGGAGGACAGGAGAAGACATCAGTGCTGGAATCAATAAAAAGTGATGGATTAAGAAGCAAGCATTTAGATGTTTAAACAATCTGAATATAATGTTTTGTTTTTAATAAAGCTTGATCTCTACAAATACAAACATGTAGATAAGTCTCTCACTTCAGCAAGTTATTTTATCATGAATGTTAGTAACATTTAGGCCCTTAAAAATTAGGCACAAAGGGGATCATTTCTCAAAAATCAGACTCAGTGTCCTAATCTTGCAACTACCAGAACTGGTGTGTAAAACCCCTTCTTTAATCAGGAATTTCCACCACTACCCACTTCCAAGAAATGACAGGGTTTATCTTTCTTTTTTCTACTAAATATTTTGGATTTGGTCCTATGCAATTCTCTGAGCATTTTGACATCATACATCTCTGAAGACATCTCCATATAAGGGAATGTAGAGAAAGCAACATAGGGAAAGCACAGAACACAGATATGAGATAGTAATTCCAGCAAGCCTGAATTTGGCCACATGATTCAGTTTGTGGTATTTCTGAAAAGTTTGTGTACTTAGTTTTTCCAGCTGTTGATTTTAAGACACTTGTAAGCTGGCCTTTTAGATAGAATTAATAACTGCCAAGAAAATATTGTCTTCTGTAGTCTGGTACGGAGGAAAGAAGAGTGGGCTAAAACACCTCATGGTGCCCATAATTATTCTGCAAGGCAAGAGGATCTCTTGTGGGATGAGAGTAGTCTGTTAAAGTAATTGAGGAAAAATACAGCACACATACAGCATGGCATGTTTAATTGAAGTACAAAGGGCAGTACTGCATACTCCCAAAATCTTCCCAAATAATTAGCAGTATGGGCACAGAAATGTTTTAAGTAGGTATTTGAGGTAACATATGAACAGATGTTATACAAGCTTCTCTAGGAAACTGGTTATTTTAAAAAGGAATCCTGCTAAGTGAAAGAACAAGAACATTTCTGGGTGCTGTTAAGGCTCACCATTGGCTCTTTCCTATAGAGTTCTTATTTTGCAGTTTCTTCAGTGCTACTGCATGCTACACTAACGTTTGATATAGCAGGCATCAACCAGTGGGAAGATGCAAATCTTACTAGAGTTGCAAGTTGTATTTATTCTATAATTGTTTCAATAACTTTAGTCACATAAGTTAATGAGGCGAAAACATTACTGTTAGCATCGCTAGTACCCTGGGACTGGACACTTCACACCACCAGGACTAGTTAACCCACTGATGTGGGACAGAACAGCTTGGAAATATTCCCTCAAGTTTAAAGGAATTGCAAAAGAGCAATTTGCCTCCTTGCCTCTTAGCTAAAGAACTTCAAAGAGGAAGCAAGCAGTACAACCTTCACCTAGCCCCACCAGGTCAGTACTCACTCACTAGTATTTTTTCCCCTTGATTCTTAGAAGAGAACATAGTTGTAATTCAGAAAGCTTAGAGCATCCTTCCCTTCCTAAAAGCACCAGGTTATTGTAAAGCCCTTTCTTTAGCCAGCTCCCCCATAGGTTACCTGCAGGCCAGTGAGCTCCATCAATGGCAGCGGAGTGCAGAAGTTGCTCCTAACCAGAGTCACCTTCTGCCCCTCCCAAACTAGCAAGACTCCCTGCTCCAGCTTCCTCCTGCACTCAGGTACTTTTGAGCACTGTAGCTCCCACCTCCCACCCAGGAACCTACTCCTGTGCTAGAGGCAAAATCACACCCACACCCATGACCACAAACACACAACCAGTGTTATATTTTCTTCATCTTCTCCTACCCAGCCCCATGGCTGCTGCCAACACCCTCCCCAACTCAGAACACTACTCCCCTCCCTCAGACTAATCACACCACTGAGCAAAGCCTTCCTCCTTCCCTTTACACATTGCCCTTTGGAGCTAATCCTGGAAAATTGCAGTTTAGCTCTCCCCCCAAAAAAACATTTGTCCTTCAGGGAAATCATCCTGCTCCTCCTCAGCTGAGCCAGCTGATTAAACCAAGGCCCTTTATCAGGATCAGATGGATAGGAATGAGACAATGATTCCTCTCAGTTACAGGTCTGACTCCACATATAGGACTTGCCAGTCACCCCTTTACACATCTTTAATCATCAACACTTAAGAGTAGCTTTGATACAGAGCGGAACACAGAAATCACAATCTGTATTTTATAGTTTTGCATTGAGCCACATTAACTTTATAGATTACAGTGGAATTACACAAGGGATAATTTAGGCTCAGGGAGTTTAATTGGACTACACATATGCTTACAATAATTCATGTGCCGGAATGTTTGTGAGATTATGGTCTGTATTTCCAAGAAAACAGACTTTGTCTCTTTCAGAGCTCTTTTTCCTTGGTTTTCAACTGAAGTCATCAGCACATGTTTATCATATTACATGTGGTTGCTGAAGAAGTTATTACAATGTCACAAAGAGGATTATGATTTCAGGTGGGGAATAATTCTCATACAAATCCTCTTTCCATTCAAACAGCCTTAGTAATAAGGCATATAGAAAAATAGGGCAAAGATAAGAGATTTACATGTAATGAGCCAGATTGCCCAGTATGTTCCAGCTGCTTTGTACTGAACTGATGGGTTTAAATTTGCTTTGTGTTGTCAGAGTGATGCAAAATAGAATGTGGGTTTCAATATACTCAAATATTTCTTGTAAAATCTTTTTCCTGCAGGGTGTGATCACAGAATAAATGGAAGCAATCACCCCGAAAGATTGGTGGCTTTCTTATCAGCTATTCAGTGTCAGCATAAAAACAACGAATAGTATTTGTGCCCTGCTCAGAGGAGGTAAAAATTCCAAACAAACAAACTAACTCCCAACCCACTAACTTATTTCTTTGAGGATAATTTAAACCTGATCATCCATCAAGAAAATATTATGCCAGATTTTTGTCTGCTACTAATCAGGACCATTTTATTTCAAAACTGATGAAACATATGATTTATGAAGCTGAAAAAAGCATACCAATTGTAAATGTCTCAAATTTCCTAAGCCACTGTGTATTGTAGAAAAAATGATTGAGAGCATTAACAAATAATGTCCTGATCCAGCTTTACTTAAGTCAATGGAAACATTTCCAAGGACTTTTGGAGGATATTTAATCTAGCCCTAAATCATACATTCTCTGAGTTCATTAAAGATGAGTTTATCCCGGCATGAATGTCTGAAAATTAATAAACTTTCATTATGTTTATGTGAACCGCCATTTCCCTCACCCTATTCTTCAGTTTCCTGCTTCTCTTGAACAGTTTCCTTTTCCCAATGGGTAGCTCAGGCAGTTCTGCTTCCTTTAATTAGGAACAGCCCTGACTTTTCGTTAGGGGCTACGGAGCAGTGGAGTGGTTTGAGCCGAGCTGATCCACAGCACCACAGCATAAAACAACCTCCCGGCTGCCCTGTGAGTCCCTCAGGACTATTACAGCCTGACAGGGCTCCCATCACACATCTTTATTTAAAGAACCCTGTTGGCTGCAACTGGAGCTAGACCAGACACTTAGTCCTGAATTTTTACTACTAAATGGGAGGACAGACCAGGAAGGCATTTCTGAGGGATGTCAAGGAGGTGGTTAGGTGGGCCACAGCTCCAGGCTTACAGGCTGCTGTTCACTCCTTAGCCAGGTAGTCCTAGCAGCAGACCAGCTTCTGATTTATTATTTTTTTTCAATTTTGTTAAAGTTTAACCGTATTTGAAAGGTTACTTTGTATGCCCAGAGTTACAGCAGCACTGAAGGAAACACTGTGGTGTCTTCGGGTCACTACTTCACTCAAGGAACCAGCTGTTGGATCTGTACTCCCTCTCACCAGTGGCTCAGTGCCGAAACCAGCCGCGGTCCACCGCTGGCTGCCGGGAAGGGCTCGCTCCCGGGTCTGAACCTGGTGTAACCGCGCGGGTATGCCCAGAATGCAGACCTTAGGCTCGCCCGCGCTTCCCGGAAAGACAGAGCAGACTGGCCTCTCTCCCCAACCCCGGCCAGAACAGCCCTGCGTTTATTCCCTAGAGCCTGAGGGCAGAGGGGGAAGGCGGTTGCCAGCCATCAGCTCAGAGGAGCGAAGAGCTGGAGAGCAGCCTGTCGTTCTGCTACGCCTTCGCCTCTGCAACGACTTTGAATGCTTTTCCTCCCCCTTTTGCTGTCTCCCAGAATTTTCCTAAGTTTCCTGTGATTTTTGTAACCTTTTAAAGGAATTTCAGAAGTAGTTTGAGCCATCCTGTGGTGCAAGGGAGCTGTTTGCGTGAGCAGCGGCTGAGGTCTTTTCTAGCGGCCAGCCGCTCCCGCGGCCGCTGAATCCCAGGCTGAGCTCTCCGAGACCTCCTCTCTGCCGGCGGGCGAGAGTCTCCGCTCTAGCACCGTCCCAAGGGAAGGCATCACCCCGCCACGGAGAGCCACAACCGTCCTCACTGACTTGCCAGCTCCTCGGTTGCTTTGCCAGCGGTATCAGCCCTGTCCGGCTGGGGCTTCCCACCGCGTACCGGCAGATCAGCAGACCGGTGGCGGGGAGGCCTTCGTGAGCTGTGGGGCAGAGCCGGGCCGGGGCTGGCCCTGTCCCTCACCGAGGTCCCCCTCCAGCTCCCCTCGGGAGGGCGGCGGACTCCGCAGCAGCTCCTGGCGGCGCTTCCCCGCGGCGGCAGCGGATTCCTTCCCGCTGACGTTCTCTCACCCCGCTCCCCGCCCCGGCCTGGACCCCCGGGCGGCACCCGGCAGCGGGCGGGGAGGAGCCAGGCGGGGCGGTCGCCCCTCCCCTGCAGCCGCGCGCCCCCTCCCCAGGCGGGCCGGGAGGAGCTGCCGCAGCCCCGCGCCCCGATTGGCGCGCGGGCTGCTCCAGCGGCCTCGAGGAGGGCGGCGGGGCCGGGCCGTGAGGGAGGGACTAGAACTTTCCGCGGCCGCGGGCGGACTCTCGCCTCAGCCCGGAGCCGTCAGCGCCTGCGACCAGCGCCCCCAGGCAGCGGGGAGATCGCCGACATGACCCACTTCAACAAGGGGCCCTCCTACGGGCTGTCCGCCGAGGTCAAGAACAAGGTACGGGCGGCGGCGGCGCGGGGCTCGACCGGGCTTTGTCTGCACAGGGCTGGCGGGAGCGGGACGAGGCGAGATGCGGGGCTCTACTGCCTCCGGCTCCCGACAGGGGTCCCCGCTCGGCGCCACGCGGCGGCGGCACTGTAAGGATGCTCCCGCCACCGGCCCCGGGACAGCGGTCTCCTCCGCGGCATCGCTGGGAAACTTGCTGCCACGGTAGGAACCGGAGAGTTGTCAGCGCCTGGAGGAGCCGCGTGCAGCACCGCAATTCGCTCTGCGTCCCGTACCGCCGCCTGGGGCTGCACCTGCCCACGCCGGTAGCCCTAGCACGGGATGTCTCACTCGCTTCCCTGAGCGCTGTCCCGTCTCCTCTCACAGGGAGGGGACGGAGCGCAGCAGTAGGGCCTGCAGCCGTTCCAAGCCCGTGCCGCGGCCGGCGAAGCAGAGCCGGGTTGGCGCGGAGCGGAGGGCACTACCGGCCCCGCTAGGGCAGGGCACAAGTCCGTCCGAGCGCAGCGGATGAGAAGCGCGACGCGTCCCGGCCCCCCGCGCAGCGCATTCCAGCCGTATGACATCATGGGCACGGGCGGCGTGCGGCCAATCGGCGCGGGCCCCGCACAGACCGCGCATTGTCTGCCCGCGCGGCCCCGCCCCACCCCGCCCGGCGGGGGCACACAAAGGCCTCGCGCCGCGGGGCCAGCGAGCGTTCGACCAGCTCGGCCTGGTGGGGCCTAGCCGGAGCTCTGTTCCCAGCCGAGAGTACCGAGCGGTGACTGGTGTGACAGGAGCTTGTCATGGTGCCCGGTGCTTTGGTTTGAGAAAAAGCCACCTCTGGTGGTAGCCGAGGCTTTGGTGTCGGCGAGGCGTGCGCCTTTTGTGCATTGTTATCCCGAGTTGCTGTGACCCGCCTTTGGTTTTTTTCCTGTTCTGTGGAACAAAAGGTGCTTATGTTAGTGTCCTGTTACACAGGCTGATGCCTTGCAGCCAGCAATTAAGCGGGCAGAGGAGAACGTTTGCAATAAAAATCGCACCAGTAAACAACTAGGGAGGAGTTAGTGTTCTCTGTCTTTATTCACAGGCTTAAATTTTAAACGTGGTATTTAATAACGGGCTATTTCACGCGCATCTGGTTTCAAGCTTCAGCACATGCCCAAATCCTGTTTTACTTGTGGCTGGGTAGAAGAGGGAGGAGGGAGAAAAGTAGCTTAAACACTATAATTTATGCAGAAAGTCTGTAAGTTAATATGTAGGAAAGTTTATCAAATACACTTTTTTTCTTAGCTGGCTTTCTCAGGATGGTTGTGGTGCTCTGCTGCAAAGTTTGATGACATCATGTAACCAAATGTCTTCCAGAGTGATTGCTTCCAGTGTCTAAACTTAGTGATTTATCCACAATGTTACAATCTAAAAAAAAAGACAAAAAAACATGTTGTGTGTTACTGCACGTGAATTACAATGAAAGTAAATGCTCTTGTACTTTGTAAGATATTGACAGAATCATGTAGGATTAACAGTGATTCCTTTGTGGGAGAGAGATGGGAAGAAGTTCTTTGTTCTTTCTTTCATTCAGTTTCTTATTGTCATCAGATTCCTTAGGGCCTCCTGAGAGGAACTGTTCCAAGCCAGTGCATGAACAGAGGGTTTGAAGCTAGTGTATTTCACTCCTTTCTGCAAAGGGCCTTTGCTTTACCTTGCTGAGTCTGTTATTTCACTCACTTTCTCTGCTTTCTTCAACTCAAATATTTCAAAGGGATGGGTGTTCTGTGGTAGCTTCAGTTTACTTGTATGCAAACATCTGCTGCAATCCTTGGAAATGTCAGTGCAGCAGTGCCATAAAAAATATTTCAATGTGGCAAAGACACATTTGAAAAAAAAAATGAAGCGAACAAAAAAGCCCAACCATATGAACTCCAGCAAAAGATAAAGCTTTGAACTTTGAGAATGTTGCTTCTGCTGTAGGAGATCAAATTTCAAACCGATTTTTTTATAGACATATATTGTATACCTCCTATCTAGTATCTTGCATGGGTCTGTGCATTAGGTATGTTTACATTTCTCTGTATAATTCTAGAAGATCAGAGAATAACATCTCTATAAAGATCAGAAATTCCTTTTTCCAGGTCCTTCTGTCTCAAAGATTTGAAGAACAAAATTTCCAACTCTTGGTGGATTATTTTTTGGTACTGATCTTAATCACACTTTCTAAAACACTGACCTTTGTGCAAAGTATTGTGTTAGTTGTTTTTTTAATGTAGTGTTGGTGTTATATTTTGTAAGTAGCTGTGGTACATCCCTGCTTGAATGATGGTGAATGTTGGAAACACTTGAAATTTTCAGTGCTAATCCCCAAGCAGTGTTTTTCTGCAGAAAACAGACATGTTGTTGATAGCCATGCTGCCTGAGGGCCCAGGTGTGCTGGACAGAAAAGTGTCTTAGTTTTGGTTTTTATTCTTTTACTCATTTGACATTATATTAGTGTTTAGAGAGACCTTTTGTTTGCTATGGTAGTTGAATAGATGACTATAACGTGTCCTGATGCTATATAAGAATATTTTTTTAAAGTAATTGATGTTCAGGGTTCCATCTCTAAGCTTAAAATCTTTGATTAGTTTGGTGTTTAGGACTTTTTTTTTTCCCTTTTGAGATTCCACCCTTCTCTTGTTTTGCTCCTTACCTTAGTTCACACTGATAAGGTGTTTTGTCTTTGTTATGGATCTATTTTCCTCCTTCCTACAAAGAAGGGATGGAATTTGTGTACTGGTTCCCAGCTGTAAGGAAACTTGTCTGCATGAGAAATGTGTAGGTGGTCAAACTCATGTAATCCCTTTGAAGCTGATTCCCTGTTTACTTGAGATCACAGAATATATTTGATCCAACACAAATATTCAATGAGAAGCCCTTTAAGCTGGTTGAAATGTGTAATTTCTTCTACAGGCAATAAATAATTTTCTTAAGCAATGGGAGAGTTTCTGCAGTACATGAGGTTAGCATAGCTTGGGATGCTGATGCACTTAGATAAAGCTACAAACTAATGTTACAGATGGGGTAGGTAAGAAATCCATTGTCTCACTGCATAAGGTGTGGAGCAAACAGGAACACCAGGCAGGAGAGGTTTCAGTTCATTCAGCTGCTTCCTAATGACTCCACCCTTCCCACAGAAATGGTGTTTGTATTGGGCAAGCATTTATCTTCTGCCTCCTCTTATGTTTGATACAATGCCAACTTCATCTCCATGGGAAGAGACGGACGGGTGGAAATGTGGTCTGGATAGGGAGTTAACCTTTGCATAGCATTTGGCTATCCCATGTCTTGACTCTAGTCTTTGACCTTCCTTCCAAGCCAGCCCTCTGCCAGATCAGTACCATTTTCAAACGTTTTTAAAGACAGCAGAGTTACAAAGGGGAGTTAGTCGGGCCCTACAGCTGCCACGCTGGAGGGTCAAGACCTAGCAGTATTGAAGAGAGAAACAAACTTTTAAAACTGGTCATTAAACAGATGAAATCCGTAAACAAAGTATCTCCTATTGTGCAAGCGTTCAGTAGGGCAGTAGTACTACTTGCTTTCCTTCTCAAGAGCAAATAAGGATTAATGAAAAATAATTGAAGTCTGTGGTGAATAATGTTGACCAGTCCTAGATATTACTGTGTTCCTTCTGAAACTGCTGAGAAGAAAATTCTTGTACTATATTTCATTTGCTACATCCAAATAAACAGATTTAATTGCTTTGTCTTGAAATTACACTTTTATTAATATTTTCAACTGAGAACCTGATTAAAATAATTAACTTTCAGATATTTAATTAGTGATTTAATAGCTAGATAAACTTTTGGCTGCCTGTAATTTGAATGTTAGGCCCTTTCCTTTCAAAACAGTCATAATACCTTTTTCCTTCTAAAAATGTAACTGTTCCTACTATATACTTATTTTACCCTCCTATACTTCCTGTTGACTATTTTCCTTTAGCAAACCCTTAGGTTAGCTAACTGACTTTTATGAACCTTAGGTAAGAATGTTTGCTGATGACCAACCCCATGTATGAGTATAGGTTGGGGACTGAGCTGTTGGAGAGCAGTGAAGGGGAAAGGGATCTGGGGGTCCTGGTGGATTGAAGGAAGACCAAGAGCCAGCAGTGTGCTCTTGTGGCCAGGAGGGCCAATGGTATTCTGGGGTGTATTAGAAGGGGTGTGGCTAGTAGGTCAAGAGAGGTTCTTCTTCCTCTTTACTCTACCCTGGTGAGGCCACATCTAGAGTATTGTATCCAGTTCTGGGCCCCTCAGTTTAAGAAGGATAGGGAACTGCTGGAGAGAGTCCAGCGCAGAGCCACAAAGATGATGAAGGGGCTGGAACATCTTCCTTATGAGGAAAGGCTGAGGGAGCTGGGGCTCTTTAGCTTGGAGAAGAGGAGACTAAGGTGTGACCTCATCTATGCTTTAAATATGTGAACGGTGTGTGTTGGGAGGATGGGGTCAGGCTCTTCTCAGTGAAGCCCAGGGACAGGACAAGTGGCAATGGCTGTAAGCTGAAGCATAGGAGATTCCATGTGAATACACGTAGAAATTTTTTCAGAGTGAGGGTGCCAGAGCCCTGGAACAGACTGCCCAGAGAGGTTGTGGCGTCTCCTTCTCTGGAGATATTCAAAAGCCGTCTGGACGCACTTCTGTGTGACCTGGTCTAGGGAATCCTGCTGTGGCAGAGGGGTTGGACTAGATATCTTTTGAGGTCCCTTCCAACTCCTAATATTCTGCGATAAAGTGTTTATTAATTATTAATTAATAATTAATGTTGCCTGAAATGATGTAACAAAAATGGAGAGTATTTGGATAAAGGCAATGAAAACTTACGCTTTGAGAGCGTAAGTTTTTCTTCTGTGAAAACTGACAGTATAGGATCTCTGCATTCCCATTCTTTTGTGTGTAGATGTCTATAAAGTTTTAAAAGAAGCAATATCTTTAATTTACAAGTTTTGTGCTTAGTTTAAAATAAAAGCAGCCTGTGTGACTTTTTCTGTGATACAAATCTGTTTGTTGCATGGAAAATAAAGATCCAGTGTTTTGATGCTATCAGAAATATTATAATAGAAATGTATACATTAAGATTTTACAAAGGGAATTTCAGAGGAAATAGCAAAAGGATTTTACAAGATCAAGCTTTGAACTTCAGTTTGTTCCAATTAATTAATGGTTTCTGATAGTTGATCATCACTCTTGAGGTTAACATTTACTAACTGAATATCAGTTTCAATGTGCATAGCACAGAAACTTTTCTCTTTGTGTCCAATTTCTGTAATTTTTCCCAAAGAACTGAAATTTTTTTCCAGCTGGATCCAGGCTTCAGTAACAAACCTGCAGTTCAAATGAGCAACCTTGTAACTTTGTCTTCTACTTCCTGTCTTCCAGAAATCTCTCAGTGGGTTAATCTTCGAACATCCTATTTTTTTAATACCTGTTTCCAAAACTCCTTTATAATTGTAATACACATAAGAGATGAATGAAATGCTGAGTGAAAACTTATGCTATAGTATTAGTTAATAAATCTACTTACTAGATGAACAGAGTGCATTAAACATGAGAGTAGTTATTAATAGTACAATTTTGATAAGTCAGCAGCAAAACTGTCCACAAAATGTAAATGCGACAGTGGAATAATCCCATAGCTAAACTTACAGTCAATGTTTGGTACAATAACTATATATATCAGTTAAATATATTAGTGATATAAACAGTGGAAACTTGTATTGTTTCAGTCTTAAGGTAGATCTTGCTTTTGTAATACATCAGCAACCAAATGAAGAGAATTCTCCAACTTATTTACAATATCCCTGCTGGTTACTTTGTTTTGATGCTTAATTTTACCTTGACTGGCAATGCTAAATTCCAGTAACTTCAGTTTGGCAAGACTTCCTAGAAAATGGTCCTGGTGCATGCTTCCCTCCACTTCTATCTACATCATGCAGTGTTCCTTTTCTGGGCAGAAGCCTCTTACACACATCTGCCACCTCAATTGCTGAAACATGAGTTTAGCCTTTTGATGGAAATTTTGCAGAGGATTTTTTTTTAAAGAAACCTATTCAAACACTAGCTTTATTAAGCTGTAGCATCCTATTAATTTCTTTTCTTCTGGTGTAAGATGCCATGTGTGAAGAGTTCTCATATTGACTGAGAAGCAGTGTCAATTTTGTCACCCAAATCAATAGCTACATGCTTTGTTTAGATTTTTTTTTTTTTTAAGGAGGAAGGTATTGCCACAGTGGAGAATGTTAACTGCAGTGTCTCCATTCATCTTCATCCTTTACTGTCTACCTCAGTGTGTCTGTTCTATCTCCATGTGTCTAATCCATTTTCCTCTTTCACTGTTACTATCTCAGGGCAGGTCTGCTCTCTTGAGCATGTGTAAGGTATACGTTTCCAATTCAGGGGCTACTCAGTAGAATTAATGCCACAGCATAAGTAAGTAGATGTACTAACAAGTACAAACTGATGGTGGTGAAACCTAGGTAGCATTGAGTTGACCGTTCATACCTATGATATATATCTTTCCATGGTAAGCAGAAGGAAGTCAGTTGCCATGGAAACACTTTCCTTGCCAGCCACTTAGCTGGCACCCCTTCCATCTATTTAAAGCCTCTTGTGTTTGTCAGCCAAGTATTGCCCATTCTGCACAGTTGCCCAAGCCTGTGAACAAGGAGACTTACCTTCGGGAGCTCTTACACAACCTCACTAGGTAGACATTGCTTATATCCAGTTTCACTGATCAATAGCCCCTGATAGGTAAGATGAACAACTGTGAAAGTTGCTACCCTATTGACATCTGACAGTTGTTGCTATGAACCACTGACACAGCAGTTACTTTTCTTTTTCCTGAGTGGTTTAAATCCCCAGTAAACCTTAACATGTCATTGCCAAGTTGACAGTTGTCTTTTGGAGTCCTCATGGGTCTCAAAGCTGTCACTTGAAACAGTGCACAGCCATTCTTGAACTGCGAGAAATGTATCCCAGCCCCGTGTTAAGCCCTGTGTGAGGGATGCAATTTCCAGTTCTGTCTCTTGGCTTACACCACTTTTTCTAGGAGGAAGATGATGAATGGCATGGCGTAGCCAGGATTAGCTACTGCAGCCTCATCAACAGAAAAGTGGAGGTGGAGCACTAGACCAGACAGCACAGATAGAAATAGTCAGTGCTGCCACTAGCAAAGCTTGGTGCCTAAGTAAATTAGACTTACAAAAAAGGAGTGAGGGTGTTTGCTGTTAACTTTTGTTACTTTTAAATGTAGGTAGCACACTGTGTCTGCACTTTCAGATTTAAGGCACTTTCTCTGAATTTATAAAATGTATTCTAGTGACCTTGTTCCTGGTGGATTAATAAACTTTTACTAAAACTTTCACTGGTGATAGAAAACCATAAAATTTGTCGAGAGATCAATGTTTAAGGGTATGGAATAAGTATCAAGTCTTCCACCCTTTATGTACAAGCTCACACTATACCTCCTATGGCCAGACACCTCTGAAGAAAGCAAATAGAGTTTGACAGTCATGGTAATTAAATGGTATTAGTAGTCTCAGAAAATAAAAGTTTATTTTGCACTGCAGTAATGCTTCCTTGTTTAAAATGTACAAATGAATGTGCTTGTTGTGTTGTTTTGGAGTTAGACTTAGTTTATAATTTAGAAAAATACCTATTATATTCCTTTTGCTGAGTCAGTACCCTTAAAAGACAGATGGATGCATGCATGCATTTGTTTGGGATAATGGCACATCAGTGATTTTTTTTTTTCCCCCTCACCTCAGCTGTTTCTGTAAGAATATTAATTTTGAGGTTTTTTCTTACCTCCAAAAAATTTATAATTTGCCTTGGCAAATAAAGTATAGAAACTTCTTTGTACTTAGAATTGTTAGCTTCTGTAGCTATGTAACACCATATACACTGTGCATCTGACACATCCTTTTAAGGCAAATTTTGTAGAGATTCCCATCCCCTGTGGAACAGTACAGGAAAGGCCTTCAGTAAAAATGGGCTTGAGGCCAGGACACGTAGGGCAATTTGAAACAGATTTTTTCTAAGTGAGATCATGTGAAAATCCTTTTTTTCTTTAAGAGGGACTGTTGCGTAATGGTTTTTGTAAGTATCTGATTTTAAACAACTGTTAACTTTTATAGCTATATTCAGCAGCAAATGCTCTCTTTAGGGTAAATATTTTTGGTTATGCAGCAATGCCTCAGAGTAAATTAGGTTGTTCTCTTCAGTGGAATTGAATTAATGCTTTTTCTCAAACAGTTTTGACTTTCTTCAGGTGGGTGGTTCTATATATAGGTTATTTAAAAAAAAAAAACCAACAAAACAAACCCCTCAACAGCCCCCTTTTTTTCATCTCCCCACCACACCCTTAAAGTAGTGTAGAATTCAGTAGATATTAGGAGGAGAGACATAATTAAACTTGTTGCTTATATAAAACCCAAATCTTACCTGAAGCAGATCTGATTCTGGATGTATAAATTACAGAGTTGAAGGCATTAGTCATGCTGAAGGAGCTGGCAGTAAGAGAAGATCATTACAGTGAGGCATGAAGTGCTGCTGTCACAGTTACGGTCTAGTGCCCTGTTTGGACTCTAGTGCCCTGTTTGGACTCTCACCAAACTGCCTTACTCAGTCCCAGCAGCTGGGCCAAGCATGCTTTAAGTCTTAGCAGTCTGAACTTGCTCCAGTCACTCATTCTTGCTCAGTCCTGGAAAATGGACTTTAATTTTTCAATGCCTTTGCTGCTTCCCTTCCAAGTCTAGAGCTGGTGGTCTTCTGGGGCCCACACAGGGTTTGGTTTTGAGGCCTTTGTTTAGGCAGGCATCCTTTTGGTTACAGAATAATCCTTAAGAGGTATAGTAAAGTGAAACTGTATATGGCTTGTGTATACACCCTGTAAGACTTCAACACCAAAGTCTTTTCTGAGATTTGGGCAAAACCTAAATATTTGTGCACTTCTTTGATGAAATGCACTTCTGAAGTGCTTTCATGCAGGTGGAATATGATCTACGGCAAGTCCTAGCTGGCTGAATTCTAGGTGAAATATGCCTACCCTTTTTTGCATGTTTGTACTGTGATGCTTCCTAGAGTAAACCAGGATGTTACTAATATAAAAACCTTACATTGCTTTCCTGTTATTTCCACTACTACAGCCTTGTATTTATAGACAGAGAGCATTATCTTAGTGTTCTTAGTTTTGCTTCAGTTTAATTTAAGAGTGTTTTTCTGCTGGCCCTAATCAATTGATTAAACGCTAGAAGCCTTCCCAGCAAAAGAGGAGGCACAGCAGACACGTGTGTTTGGGAGGGGATTTGGTGCTAGTCAAGTGTTTATGGTGAAAGCCAGCTCTTACCGTGCTGCTAACATGGGCCCCAGCAGAACATTTCCCTTCAGTGTTGAGCAGGGACAGAGCATGAGTTGGAGCTCAGGCCGGTACACACCAAGCAGAAGGATGTGTTGGGGCAGGATCCATACTGCAGCTCCTGTTGAGATGGCCACCACCTGACCAGCTTGAGCTGCCACTGCTTTGGTTTACTTCAGAACACTACATGGGATGAATTTGGTTACGTTACATACTGTATCTGAAGGTCAATACAGCATTAATTCAATGAAGCATATGTAGTTCCTACACATATCTACTGTTCTAAGACCGAATGTTCTTTGCTTATTTCTGCAAGAAGCTGCCTCTGTTACCCTGCTGACATCATTGTATTAATCATGCCCTAATAAAAGCAAAAAGTACAATTAACTTTCTAAGAAAATAAAGATTTGCCTTTTTACTATGGACTGTCTTGATAGCATCCTTTATCATTAATAAATGATGGTATGAAAATATTTATGAGATGGAAAGGTACTTCTGTTAGAAAGAGTCTAGCAGATTTTAATAAAAATACTTACAAAAACTGTGAGATTAAACATCAGAGATAAAGAACTGGTCTTGGAATGGATGGAAAAGGATTGGAACAAAATGTAACTTACAAAGAGTTCAGCCAGGGCACTTCAGCATTTTGTTCTACAAAAGAATAATAGAACCTTGAATAATTGAGGGTTGGGACCTCTCTCACATGTCATTTGCAATACAGCATTGCCCACACATACTGCTGTTCATGTATTTCAAACCTATAATGAATTTAGGTGTGCAGAATAACAGGATTGCAATTTACCTTGTGGTATCCAGAGTTTTGGATGCAGTGTATAAGTGCATTACTTATTGACCCCTGGCAATGCTAACTGTTCTTTCATGTTTAATTGCTGAGAAACATTGGTTTAGAAGTTACAACAAGGTGTTTAATCAGAACCTCTTACTTAGGAGTTTAGCTGGTTTTCCTGCTTTAACAGTAGGACTTTTTGTACTCCTTATAAACTTCACTATAGCAAGTTTATGGATTGATTTCTATATAAATTAAACTACATTTTCATTAAATAAGAAGTTGAGCTAAAAGTTAATCTAGTGATAAAAAAATAAAAATACCTGTCCAGGTGTCTGCTGTGCAGATTTTATGATTTATATAAAACTATCTATAGGAGCTGTGTAAATTTGAAGTAGTCTTACTTTTCTGAGACTTTCGGCAGTAATCTTCTAAATTTCAATGGTAGGCCTCTGAAGATGGATATTACAAAAGTAAGTAGATGTCTAATATGTTTATGGTCATCACCTTTTTTTGAAAATAATTTTAATTGAAGATCATATTATTGTAACACTTGTTATGTGGCTAAAGGATAACTTGACTGGATGGCCATGTCCAAAAGATTTTTGGATGATTACTGGAATGTAATCAAAATTGTGCATCACCTACTGATCTTTAACTAGTCAGAGACATATCCAGGAAGGGAGGGGGTCAGGCAGAGGGCAGGGAGCAACAGAAACTTACTATTATTTTTCATTCTTTGTGCTGAATTTTCTTTTTGCAGCTAATAGGTAAAATCTAAAGCTTTGGGTGTGAAATCTTAATTTCTTTTGCTTCTGCTAAGAAAACTGCATATGGGGAAAATTACTTGGGCCAGAAACACATGCTGTGTGAATCCAGAGATTCTGCTCTACTACAAAAGATCAATCTAGGCAGGCTTTGCTATGTAGTAGAAGCTAAGGAACTTCTCAAGAAATTATGTCTTTCACATAAATTACACAAAACACAAATTGCATCATTTGCACAAGGATGATGTGTTGGCAAGAATGAGAGAAATCTGTTTTTCCTAGATAGACTTACAACAGGCACCTCAATTAGCCTGTCCAGCTACTACAAGTTAATGGAATTAAAGCGGAGCAGACTTACAGGGGATGAGATAGGACCAGGGCAGTCAGTGAGAAACACTGAGCACAATTACCTGGGAAATGCCCATTACCTTGGGACCTACAGTATCAGCTGGTTGACATTTTAGTCAAGTCTATGCCTGGGATCACATGTGATTGTGCATTTTGAGTAACATTTAGCAAATCTTGCATCAACAAACTTCAGTTTTCTTCAGCTAGCTTTTCTGAGAGGTATGCTTGAGTTACTCATTAGCCACTTGCTGCTGTAAAACATAATTCCTCTGGTTTTGGTAAGTGAAGAAGGTTTTAAGAGGAAAAAAAGGTGTGAGAGACTCAGAATAAAATAATCAGATTTTGTGATCCTATTTGAAAGGTGAAGTTGGAAGACTTGTCAACACAGCTGTGCCTTGGGGAAGGTCTACAGAGTCACAATACAATTTGCTTGTAATGTGACATTTTAAAAGCTGTTCTATTGGGGAGAAAAATCAGCAAACTCAGAATATAATTTCCTGGATTGCTTTAGTAGCAGTAGATTATAAAAGTACCCTCAGAAAGATACAATGATCATTGTTGTTACTGTTTCTATTTGCAGGCTACATCTAAACTTTGGGAACTACTGTTACAGAGTTATAGTAGAGTTGTCTCAGGAAGTGCTTCCTGGGTTATGACTATGAAAACTAGTTTGGTTTCAGATTTTCTAGGTTTTGCTGTTTGTGCACTGGATTGCTCTGTTAGATTAGGTGGTGTTGATGATGATAATAACAACAATAATAATAAAAAATTACTTTATCCACAAATGAAGAGCAACTAGGTATTACTGAAGTCTGTCACTACCACAGGATACCAATATTTCAGTGCAGCGCTCAGCATGTTGTTTCAGAAGACAATTTCTAGTGATGTCATAAAATCACAGAATGTTAGGAGATGGAGGGGACCTCAAAAGATCATCTAGTCCAACTCCCCTGCCACAGCAGGATTCCCTAGACCAGCACACACAGAAGTGCATCCAGATGGGTTTTGAGTATCTCCAGAAAAGGAGACTTCACAACGTCTCTGGGCAGTCTGTTCAGTGCTCTGGCACCCTTACTGTAACACTGTCTTAGCTGAGAAGAAACTTCATATCACAGTGCTTCTTCAAATGAAAACAGCTATTATTTCAAGTAATAGGTAGTGAATATTACTGAAACCCATGTTGTGGAAAGAAGTTTAAACTGCTCAGAAATATACAGGCTATGAATACAGTGCAAAGGGACTCAATATCAAGAAGTATAATGTATGGTGGCAGGACCAGAGGGTGCTACAGTTGAAAGAGGATGCTGACTGCTAAGGAGAATTGAAGTAACAAGCCAGAAAACTGTGCCTGTGAAGAAATGCTAAGAACCAGAAATGTGAGAAAGCCTGTGAGAAGAGATTTAGATGGGTGAGAGCATTGCAGTAGTACAGCTACAGAGAATGAGAAGGAAGCAAGTGTTCAGTCCAACGGCAGGTATACATCAGAATTGCTAGTGCACTCTGAGGGAAGAGATGGTATTGTTTGCTTTTTGAATGGTTTGCAAACTGTCACAAAATCATACTGGACAGCCAGGGAGTAGAACACTTACTTCTTCCAGCCTGCTGATCTGGCAACAAACGCCATGCATGACTACAGGCATCTTGTAAGATGACTTGGAAACTTTGAGGCATGGCTTGCTCTTACTTCACAGAGTTCAAACTGGTGCCTATGAGAGGAGTGCCAGGAATTTTGGATAATGCTCATCCCTCCTTTAAAGATTGTAGCCTAAATTTTGATTTACAGACAAAAGAGTGAGATGTTGACAAGTTATCAATTATGCTACACACACACAAAAATACTGTTGAATATTAAGTGAAATGAATGCAGCTGTAAAATTTTTGTGCTAAGTAACATTGTGGGATATATTGACATCTTTCAATATTAGTGTTAACACTGTTCTCTGCCTTTCTGCACAACAGTCCATAATGACCAAAAAAACCCCATATTCAAATACCAGGGCATGCTTAATGGTATTATTTTATCTGTTGTTTTTACAGTCCTTTCACCTTTGGGTTTCTCATGCGCAAATATGCCTGACCTAACATTTGCTTTTGTGCGCAGTCCTGGTCAACAAACATCAAATTAACAAGGAATTTTAATTTGTTCTTATGATGAAAGATCATTGGGTTGGTAGCTCAAATGGCAATAAGCTCCACTTGACAATAACCTTGGTACTGTGTCACTCCTCCTCACCTACTATGCTATTAATTTATTCGGTGACGAAATAACCAGTCTGCTGGCAAACTAGAACTGTTCTGCAGAAAAATACCAATTAAGTCTGTGTCACTGTCCCTCACCTCTGAAGCTGAAGATATATACAGTAGTCTATTTACCCTCTGGAATTTTAATGAGAAAGTTTTAAGTCAGTTGTATAATTAAAAAAAGAAACCAAAAAAACCTTTCCCCCACTTATGAGAAGAATGTTCACTGTTCTGTGCCTTTTTCTTGGTCATTCGCATGACCAGTAAGCTGTCAACATTTCTTTGTATCAGACATTGTTCTATGCAAATTTTAAATGTGAGATTCAGAACTGTGTTCTGAAACAGCAGTTGACGAACAGAATAGGGCAGCTCAGGTGCTCGTAGCTGGAATTCTGGAGAATAATTTGGGACTGGCCATGTTGTCTGCTTCACTCGCACTTCTGAGAAGGACTTCTACCTTGATACCGGGAGATAATTATGCTTTCATATTTCCCCATACCATTATAAAACCTTAAAAAGGGGTGGAGAAAGGTCTCATTACAAACTCATGCCAAGCAAATGATAAGAAAGTATCAGCATTGGTATCTTTGGCCTCTGCAAGACAAATTGCTCCTGAGGGCAGTACTGATTTTAGTGCAAAGGGTGGGCACCACTGAAACCATAAAATTTTCACTTAGTTCTGAATCAAAAGAAATTGAAAAATTGATATAGGAGCAAATTGCTGCTTAAAAATTAAACTGTACAACTTCAGGTCTTAAAAGCTGCAGCTTTCCCTTAGTTTATCTTTATTTGCTTTCAGTATTTCACGACCTAAATGTGTAAAACTTAATCTTAAACCTGCTGACTAAACATGGATTGACTTCACTATGAGATGACTAGGTCACATACTTATTAGAAATCCAGTAAGCTTTCTCTACTTGATTTTTTTTTGACTGAAAATAGTAATTTTGTGTAACTTTAAGCAAGAACATGGGCCACAAAAAATTTCTCCCTATAAAGAATATTAACATCTAAAACTTAGGGCTTTGCTTAGTTTCCTGTTCACTTTGATGAAAAAGTGTGTGTGACCTCTTCATGTACTATTTTGCAGTGAGGTCCTGGCTATTTCTCTTGGCTCTGTACTTTATTTACCTTGGAAGATAGCAACATACAACCTATTTTGCTGCACATCTTTAAGTATATAAATCTTGGGGTTTTGAGACAAACACAGTTCCTATGATATTCACTCACCTTGACAAGAACATGCTCTTATTGTTAAATTTTTGACCAGAGAGCAGTTTCTTCAAATGCTTACTATTACTTTAAATTTCGTGTGCTGCACATCAAACATTTGACCCCTGCTGTGGGGGCATAAAGCCTGAAGCTTTAGTCAAAAGTTTTGGCAAAACTAAGAAGTGTGAGCTGTTATGACTTGACGGGGAACTTAGAAAGTTTTCTCTTTCATACCTGCTTTTGAACTCGCTATGTTTGCTTTTTTCTTAGTCCTAGTGACTTGCAAAAAGCTGAGTAGTGTGCTTCAACTTTTTCTTGAGATGCTATTAGTGTTTTTCCAGAGCAGCAGCAATATAGACAGCTGAACTCTTAAACTGGAGATCTGGCATATATGTAGCCCTTAGTGTACAGTGTGTACTGTGTAATTTGGAAAAGATTAGTACAACAGGACAACTGAAAGTCCATATGATATCACTTATGGTGTGAAATACTGGTTAACATCATCACTCAAATTTAACAGGCTAGAGGCACATTGAGTAACTTCAAGGGACACAGACAGATCATTAAAATTGGCCAGCATAACTTCATTTGTTTCCAGGAATCCATACACTTCATAAAACCAGTGATGATTACTTTTCTTGCACTGCAGATAGAAAGAGGCGTTTTACGCTGTTAAGAGGTCACAAACAGGAAAGACTGACCTGAACAGAGCAAGTCATGAGAATTGGGTGTGAAGTTGCCAGAGAAATCAAGTTTATCCCAAAGATTCTAGCCTGAGGCATAAATGTATATCAGCTTGTAATTGGCAAGTAACACCTACTCTTTTCCTCCTATAACCTTAGATCATCTGTAATTTTGACCACTTGTATAAACTTGTTTCCTTTCAAAGATATTTCTAACTTATTAACTCTGTGCATCTGAAGCATCAACAAAAGAGCAGCGTTCACAATTTTATATAACTTTCAAGATGTGTCAGAACAAAATAAATAATAGATGGCTTCCTGCCATCTGGTTTTAAACTTTTATAAAATCTTTATATCCATTCCTGGGCAGTGGATCTTTTTTACAGTGTTCTGAAACCATAGGGTTTTTTCATGACACTGATGATGTATGTTTTGAATGAAACTGCTTAGCTACTGCTTTCATCTTTAGTAGATGATGTTTTCTTTTGCTGTGGATTTGTAAGATTTAAGTATCTTCCATGAAAGTTCAGTAATCAAAAAAGGATCAAATGTTGGTGTGTTGCTTAGCAGTAATGGAAAAAGCAGTATTTTTTTTCATTTATATCAGCCTCTCCTCACAGACAGCAATCAAAGGAAAACTGGAACAGCTCCCACAGACACGTGGAAAATATGAAGTATTCACTAACTTACTGTTATATAACTTCTAGTTGTGCTATTGGGGATAAAATAGCTAAGAATTCAGAGGAAGCATAATGCCTCGCTTCTGGTAGTACCCGAGCTGTCACTCTCTGTGCTGAACTCCTTGTCACATGTTTAAAACCAGATTCTAAAGTTTCTGTGTCTCCAGCTTACCAGGTGGATTGAGTATAATTTTCAAAGTTCATCACCATCACCACTCTTCACTTTTTGTAACCTAGCTTCCCACTATTTCAAAAATCAGAACAAAAACTTTACCATATTTAAGTCAAACTGTACAGTACAGGAGACAATTCTGGAAACAAGCAGATTTAATAGTAATGTTTTCAGTGGCAATAAAAGAAGCTTCCTTACATGTTTAAGCATTTTTTAAATTTCCTATCTCTAGGTAGCACTACAGAAGCACTGTAGTGATAACCAAATACAATTTAAAACTTCTTGGAAAAGTCAAGACCAAATGGTAAAGCACTCCAAAATAAAGTAAATATTTTTCCGGAGAAGTGATAAAATTCCATCTGACTACTTCCAAGACTCCCAGCAATAGGGGCAGCAATTCAATATTCAGCTTAGTTGTAAACTTTTCTATGGAATGCACTTAGTATTAAATGAGGACAATTTTTGCCATTTTTTTCCTTTATATGCTTGCCAAGAAAGATTAAAATAGCCACACTTTCAGAAGTCTTTAGGATTCTTACACCTACTGGTTTCCATATTTCCTTTTATTTAACATAGGGAGGGAAAAGATAGAGCAATTTTTAAAATGTCTTTTGGTGGCATGATCATGGACTTCATTTCCTCTTTTCTTCTAAAAGAAGTAATTAAAACAAAATTAGTACCAGGACTTAAATGAAGTTTTAGAAATATAAGTTGTAGAAAGACAATTCCAGTTGTACTCCAGACAGTTCCAACTGCAGGATAGCTAAACGATGACAGCATTGTCTTTAAGCCACATTGAAACAGAAACTGCCTGAATTTTCAGAAAGCATAGTGTTCGTTACCTTTCTAACTAATGGACTGTGGATGAGATTAGCTTAAACCCCTCTCTGTATCCACATGCACATTAGAACGGTGATTTTAACATAGTATGGACTATCAACATACAAATGACCAGCCCAAATTGTCTGCTGTCTTCTAACTGGAATCATAGAATGGCCCAGGTTGGAAGGGACCTTAAAGATCATCTAGTTCCAACCCCCCTGCCATGGGCAGGGACACCACACACTAGACCAGGTTGCCCAGGGCCACATCCAGCCTGCCCTTGAACACTGCCAGGGATGGGGCAGCCACAGCCTCTCTGGGCAGCCTGTTCCCAGTGCTTCACCACCCTCTGGCTAAAGAACCTCCTTCTAGTTTCTAGTCTAAATTTCCCCTCCTTCAGCTTGTATCCAGTCCCCCTTGTCCTACTGCAATCTGATCAACTGAAAAGTCTCTCCCCTTCTGTCTTGTAATCCCCTTTTAGGTACTGAAAGGCTGCTATAAGATCCCCTTGAAGCCTTCTCTTTTCCAGGCTGAACAACCCCAACTCCTTCAGCCTAGGGGAAGGTTCTCCAGTCCTTTGATCATCTTTGTGGCTCTCCTCTGGACCTGCTCTAACAGGTCCACATCTTTTTTATGCAGAGCACCCCAGAACTGGATGCAGTACTCCTGGTAGGGCCTCGCAAGGGTAGAGTAGAGAGGCAGAATCACCTCTCTAGACCTGCTGGTCATGCCTCTTCTGATGCAGCCCAGAATACATTGCTGGCTAATATCCAGCTTTTCATCTATCATGACCCTCAAGTCCTTCTCTGCACGGCTGCTTTCAACAAGTTCCTCTCCCAGTCTATCTTGGATTGCCCCAATTCAGATGCAGGACCTTACATTTGGACTTCATTTGATTCTCATGGGCCTACTTTTCGAGTTTGTCCAGGTCCCTCTGGATGCATCCCATCCTTCTGGCATATCAGAATATCAGAACATGCCAATTCTGGCCTTTCTACAAATCCTGTTTCTTCTTTTGAACTGGTGTACAGAAATATAATGTGTACTGTGTGTCTTGTCTCTACATGTAACATCAGATTTTGTAGGTGAGATCACGATTGTAAGGTCTCTGTAGGTTCCTTAATGTGTAAGAAAAGTATGCTATGTTTCAGTCTTTGAGGGATGTTTTGGGATCTTTCTCCTTTGCACAGATGCTTACTTTCACACAAAATAACTGACTCTGTTATGTCCCAGACTGCTGCTCTTCTATAAGTTGGAACAAGCTAGTTAATTTCTGCCAAATTTTACTGGGGAGACAAGTTAAGGCTGTGATCATACAAGCCTTGTTTCCATAGGAAATAAACGTAGCTATGAAAAGTAGTTTGTAAGCTAATTACCAGGCTAGGAAGGAGAAAGATGATAACTGACTTCCTCATACACCAGTTTTGAGATGTTAACCTTCCTGGTAGCCCCTCAAAACCGAGACTACTGACCCTTTACTATTACTGCCATCACTATAAAGGAAGAATGTGGTTGTGCTGCTTCTAGTGCCGAACTTGAAGAAGGTGCAAGAGGAGACTGTCTGTCACTAAAGAGATAGAAATGCAGTGGCTTTCTCTCCGAAGCTGTGGACTTCAGCTAGCTTTTCTCATCTGCTTCTCAGCTATCTAATATCCAAAAAGTGTGATTTGTTTTTTTACCAAAAAAAAAGTCATGATGTTTTCCTCACACTAGACACTGTTACCTGCGCTTTCTTCCTCTCTTCTTCAGTGAGAAGAGGTGTATCTTGATAATTTTAGACCAGCTTTAGTCTTGTCAACTTGTGGAGAATATTGCACAAAATTTTACACCTTCATCAAGGTCTGAATAAGGGAATGGGTTAGTCCATTATCCTGATATGTAACTGAGGCACCGTAGCACCACTATTACAAATAGTCTAAGGAAAACAAGTATTACTCAGACAAATTTCTGAAGTGAAGCCAGAGATACAGGAATTTTCCATTCCCTTTAGAAGAAAATTAGAGAACAGAACACAGTAATTTTAGTTTGTTCACTTTGGAGTTGCTAACCAAAATGTAGCAATTGCCTCTATCCAAGTAGTTCAGATAGGTTGGAAATATAATCTTCTGCAGTATAAATACCTGCAAATATGTGGCCTTTCTGGTCTGAAGTCTGTATGTAAAAAGTCTGAAATTTGTGTTTTGATCTGAATGTGAATGGCTTTACTTGAAGGGTTTTTTTGTTAGGAATCTGAAAACAACTGATGTAGCCGACCTGATTTTCCATTAGAAATACTTGAAGTATGTTCTCTCCTTGCCTGTCAGGTTTCTCCTGGTAGCTTCTCCATTCCTTGTCTTGCTCACTGACCCATGCAGGACAACTTCTAATGAAGGTGGCAGCGTTGCCAGCCTCAGCACTAGTGAAGGTTATGCATGCCATACAGTATTGTGCTCAGATAACTTGTTTTCTTTGCAGAAAAATAACAAAGTTTTCAATTATATAATCCCTTTTCTCCAACTCACCAATATTGAAAAGTATTGCAGAATTACCAGGTTTAAGCTGAAGGAAGTTTGAGCTGCTTTTTAGCACCTTCAGATGAGAGGAACGAAGGGCAGAGTGGAGCATGGGCCCTGTTATCTGATGGCATTGTTGAACAGTTATAAGCACTCCATTTACATGGATTGATTTCTGGTGACTGAAGCATAAACTGCCACACTGAGTAGCAAAGTCCAAACATCTGGAAAAGGAGTTTTTAAGTTAACTTGCTAACAACTCTGGGCCTCCATTTGATGCCTTTAACTTTTAAGACCATTGCAGGTTTTCTGTCATTGAAATGAAGATATGAGATCACAATTTATTTCATCAATCTTCCACAGGGCCAAAGAAGAGAAATAGCAGGCATACTAAAGCTTTAGAAAAGCCACATACATAACCTCTAGAACCTCCAGCAAGATAACTCAATGCTGTAGCAACAAGGGGGAAACTTACTAGGTCATCTCCATCAACCATAATCTAGCTAAAAAAGCAAACCCACAATAATCTTCATCTGAATAACTTTAAATCTATTATATAAAAAGTATACATATAGAAATCTACATTAGAGCAGTAGCACTGATAGCATGGCCATTCAGAATTCTTGTGTTCATAAAATACTATTTCACTTTTTTACTTCCTGCTGAAGTACAACTTGGGTGGAATATTTTTCAAAGCCGCCATCATTCCTCCGCAGCTATCAAAAGACTATTCACAAGCTACAGCTGTTCTTACAGTAGGAAGAACTGTTAAGGTCTTCAAAGCACTATTTGCAAATAAACATTTATTAAAGCCACAAAAATAACAGTAAAAGGGATAAAAAACTTAGAGCTGTACTCTGATATTTAAAATAGTTTAAAATCCAGCAACAAAATTGCTGGACAAATACTATAGCATACTCTTTGAAATGGATTGGGAGGGGAAAGAGTTGCAGTTTTTTCTTGTGAAGTAACTTTATAACTGCTTGTATTACAGATTGCCCTGAAATATGACCCCCAGATAGAAGAAGATCTGCGGAACTGGATAGAAGAGGTTACAGGGCTGAGCATTGGTGCAAACTTCCAACTGGGATTAAAAGATGGAATAATCTTATGCGAGTAAGCATTTAAAGTAAACTTATTTTTAGCAGTGTTCCACTTTTGAGGAACTAAAGAGGGACTTTCTGAAGACTGCCTTTCAAATACATCAACAATAGTCGAAGACAGCTGAACAGTAGGGTGGGAGACAACTTCTTTAGAACTGTAGAAAAGAATGAAAACTTAAATCTCCTCTGTATTTCAGCAAAGATTTCTAATTATTTCTAAATTTAAGGGCAAAGCTCTTTTCTACAATAATCAAATGGCACACAAAAATTCTTATAGTCTATTAACCTGAGATCTGATTTAGGCACTCTTTATAAGCCAAAAAATTAATAATTTTGATGAAAGTAATGCAACTAATAAAGCATGAGTGAAAATACTATATAATGCCTGCACAGATGGTATAAAGATGAAATTTATTGTTTAAGCATTTCCCTTTTTTTCACCTCCCCAGGCTTATAAATAAGCTGCAGCCAGGATCAGTGAAGAAAATTAATCAATCAAAACTAAATTGGCACCAGGTAAAACAAGCAAAAAAACCCAATCCCAAACTACACCTCTAACCCCTTCAACCCCCAAACAGTTCTTTTGTTCTGTATTAACAAATTTACTATGAATATGATACACCTAAAATCTTAATAGCACCAAGTTTTGTATATGATACATACACAACAGATGAGGGTACTGCATACATGAACAGCATTTAACATAAAGCTGCTATAGCTGAAATGGCTCATAAGTGGCAGTTGAGTACACATTTAATAGTAGTGCTTCAGCTGCTAGGTGAAATTTCAGGGGGAAGAACAACATAGAAGCCTATAGCAGTGTCTTTTTCCAAGTTAAAAAACCCCAAACTGTTAACTTCTTTAAATCACAACTGGAGTGTTCCATCCAGGCAGCACTACAAGGTATTAGATCAATAGCTCGTCTGTACCGGACATATCTGTATAAAAGTGTCCTCCTGAGAAAGCAGCTGGAGAGGATGGGGAGGGAAAGGACCTGAACAGCCTCAGAAGAAATGGTTGTGTAAAAGAACTCAGAAAACTACAGTATGTATTTTATTTCAGTATATCCAGATTTTATTTCTTCTGACTGCTCTATCTAGCATTTCTGCCCCACAAGGGACTATCAAAGGCAACATACATTTAGAACAAGCACTTGGAAGGGTTGCGGGTTAGAGCTGACTGCCTTGACTGTTGCTGGATCTAGCCTAGTACTGCTATGTCAGCCTCTTGGTTTTATTGGCATTGAACAGTTCTAAATATGGTGGAAAATGTTTATGTTTTAAAGAGGTTTTAATACCTCTTAAGACCTCAGAAGGAAAGATGAGATTCACTCCATGCACTGCATAGTGCTTTCCAATTTCTACAGCACACAGTGCTAAAACCCCCAAAATTTTAGTTAAAATTTGTCCCAGGAGGTGAACAAGATAATGCCTTCAAACCAAGTAGATGTTCTTACAATCCATATAGTTATGATTTCATTTTACTCAAAATTATCACTTGGTGAAGTCAAATAGCATGGACACTATGTGGTTTTTTATGGTTTTTTTCCCCATTTGAAGCAAATTTTGGATCAGGATTTCTCTTGGGATGGACACAGTCAAGGCAATTTTGACATCAAAGCCCCCTCTGTAACAAAGTGTATGCTACTCATGGAAAGATGCCAGTCTAGATAAATCTGTCAATTGATTTCTGAAGTAAATATTAAAACTAATGAAAAATAATCTCAGACTTCCCACCAGTCAACTGTTACCCACACCAGCTGTTTAGTCCAGTTTGCACAAGGCAAAGAACTTGTGTAAAACAAGCAAAACAAACCAACCAACCAACACCAGAAAGCTTTAAAATTAGTTTCTGAATTGAATTGAAACATTGAGTAGAAAATTGGCTTTTTTTTTTTTCTGTTTAGCTGGAGAACATTGGGAATTTTATCAAGGCCATCCAAGTCTATGGCATGAAGCCACATGACATTTTTGAAGCAAATGATCTTTTTGAAAATGGAAATATGACTCAAGTACAGACTACTCTAGTGGCGCTAGCAGGTCTGGTAAGTATTTGTACTCCAAGCATTGGCACAAATCCACATGCGAGTCCAGTGCACCCTTCCACTCATGTAAATACAGGAAACAGCATACAGCCTGTCAGGAGGGGATAGATACTGCTGTGAGTCTGATACAGTGCAAAGGTTGCACTTCAGAGGGCCATGTCCTACCACATGCCTCCAGGATTCTTGACTGCAGATGGCCTTGCTCTGAAGCTGTGTGCATACATGGAAGCAGGGAGGCTCACAGGAGAGCACTGTTCCCTGCAGAATACCCCTCTGACAAGATAGCTTTGGGTAGCTTTGGAGTGCCACCTTCAGATGGCACAGGGATCTGTTACCTTCTCACTCCACCACAGTCTCTCCTAACAGATAAACCTGCTGTTGGCATGACTTGAGAGCCCTGGGTCAGGGCCATAACGCCAGTATTCTGACAGCAGAAAATACACTCTAAGCACTGAATACTTTATTTTCCCTTTTCCTAAATAGGCAAAAACTAAAGGTTTTCATACCACAATTGATATTGGCGTCAAATATGCAGAGAAACAAGCACGAAGTTTTGATGCAGGAAAACTAAAAGCTGGTCAAAGTGTAATAGGCCTGCAGGTAAGTATGAAAGTCAAGTTTGCAGTTAATGTTGTATTTCAGAACAACTTCCTGGTTTTTATTAGCTGATACATTGTTTATGCAAAAGACAGCTGCAGAATTACACATTCTTATCATGGAAGGAGGTATGAGGTTTGAATTCTTGTAAGCAGTTGATAGGCTTTATAAGCTCAGGTGACCACCTGGAATGTTTTTTCTGTTTGTTTTAAATCTGCAGCAAGAGTGATAAGGAGGAAAGGAACAGCTAATGTTAGCAGTGTCATCTCTGTCCTCTAAAGTGGTTTTAAAGTAGGAGTCTTTGAATAGCTAAAGCTCCTTATATGGTAGAAGCTTTTTTTTCCCCTCTTCACTTTCCTTAGCAGTCATAACAAAATAAAATAACTGGCATAAAACCCTTGAAATTCCTCTGCCAGAAAAGCTGTGGCAGTGCAACTGAATCATTACTGTCCAAGGTAAAAGTTAACAATTACAACTTGATACATACATCCATTCTAATTGCAATGCAATTGGGCAAATGCCAGTCACTGAAATGGCTTAGGTGACCGTTGCCTTTATTTTCCCTTCTGAAGCTCAGTATGGAAAAGGGTGATGTACTACGTGCAGTGGTTAAGCTACATGAGGAAAGCATGCACTGTAATTACTTCTCTCAGCCATCAGTTACCAACCGTATTTGTTTTCTTAGACTGTGCTTGATATGCAAGTAACATCTTCTATCCATGTCTTCCTTCCTCAATCAAGATGGGCACCAACAAATGTGCCAGTCAGGCAGGCATGACTGCTTATGGAACTAGAAGACATCTCTATGATCCAAAAATGCAAACTGATAAGCCATTTGACCAGACGACAATTAGCCTACAGATGGGCACAAACAAAGGAGCCAGCCAGGTAAGCAGGACAGCATGTGACCCTTGCAGAGCAGTAAGTAGGAACTCTCAGCCTGGGAGAGCTCTGTGGGATAGGAGAGTCTGCGAGTTGCATGCAGTAGCAGTCTTCACTGGCAGCAGTGAGAGGATATAGTTCAGATGTGCTTTTATGCAGTAATTGAATTTCTTATCACTAACCAATGTGCTTTGTGCTGAATATCTTAAGGCATAAAAATGACCTGGTGCTTCTAGAATTTCTGGCTGGCTGTATTGTATCTGAAGAAAACAGTAATTTCATTTCAAGTACTAACTAGACAGGCAAAAAAGAAATTGCTTCCTGTGCACTACCTCAGTCTGAACACATAGTATTGTTATTTCCAAAGAGGAAAATAAACGGGACCTTTCTGCAAGGATTTTCTTCAGTGACTTCCCTACTAGTGAATACATGCTGCTATGCTGTTTTGTTCTACTTTAATCCTACTTTCTAGCACTTCCAGCAAGGTGTACTAGTTGCAATCATTAAGTCTAGGAACACAGCTCTTGACTTTCTTACTGAAGCTCTACAATCCTCTCTTATTAGGCTGGTATGCTGGCACCAGGTACCAGGAGAGACATCTACGATCAGAAGCACATATTACAACCTGTGGATAACTCAACTATTTCATTACAAATGGGTACCAACAAAGTAGCTTCACAGAAGGGAATGAGTGTGTATGGGCTTGGACGACAAGTGTATGACCCCAAGTACTGTGCTGCACCAACAGAACCTGTCATTCATAACGGCAGCCAAGGAACAGGAACTAATGGGTCAGAAATCAGCGATAGCGATTATCAGGCAGAATACCCAGATGACTACCACGGAGAGTACCAAGATGACTATCAAAGAGATTACCATGGTCAGTACAGTGACCAGGGCATTGATTATTAGCTTTGCATCAAAAGTTCAGTATTAGTCCATTATTTTATTCAGTAAGAACGAAACTAGCCTTGTGGAATCGTTACCTGTCTTTCTTACACACTATGCTTAATGTACCTAAAGGAATATTGCCTTACATACATTCCTTTTTCCTTTCTCTGCCCTTTCCCTGTCTAGTTGCCTTTAGTGCTGTAACAGTTGTAGTCTACAGCATAAACAATAACTGCATATGAAGTAAAAGGAATACTGTGAAAGGGGGAGTGCTCTTGTACAGCCAGGTCGTCTAATAAGGAGCTATGCATTTTCAGATCTCTACTTAAGTAGGTATTCACATACTGTATTAAGCCTTCATTTGACATATCTACAGCTTTTCTGTTTTCCAGATGAGATAAAAGAATTTAATGCTTCAAGTTAAACGTGGTCTTTGCCAGTTAAATTTCAGACATCATATTAGTGATTTAAATATCATTATGTTTCTAAGGTATTGTTTGCTAATGGTAAGTCCTGCATTAGACACAAGTGTGCATTTGTGATTGTGTATTCATTCCATTATCGACACTGACCAAACTTAGAAATAGTTGTCTTACTAAAAAGGGAGCTTGTACAAAGTCTTGAGCCAACAGAAGTCCCATGATTGATGGTGCATTTACCTTTTATTGTGCCATAATATATCCATGTAGAAATGCTTTTTCTTCCTTGAACTGTATTTATTGCCACACTTCTCAAACTGATCCCAGTGTATTTTTATAAATAAATATTTTTCTTAAAGGTATGCAGAAGATCCAGTCTCATTTTTTAATGTTACCATTCTTAAAGATTAGATTCCATAAAAAGTATTGCTAAATCAGCATCACCTTTGCCTGTGTTAAGGGTAATGTAGAACTGCTGTCTGATGCAGTTTGGGTTCTCTCCAGGAGATTTAATCTAACGATCTTGTAAAAAAAAAAAAATCTCCTGGGAGTGACAATGACCTAATAGGAAAGGAATGTAGCTCCCTACAGCAGAGTTCACTTTCCCTCAATGTGACTGTGAGGTTATGACCAGAGATCCTTAGCTGTTTACTAAATCCCTGCCAAATGAGGAGCTGTACATATTTAATACTTCCTCTGCTTCAGCCTATAGCCTTCATACCATCACTCTGAGAACTCAAAATGCCCTCGCTTTAGAGTATGTAAAGAGATATCCCAGCCTTTGTGCCTGCTTCTCTGCAATGCGAGTTCTTTAGATCCCGATAGCAGAGCTTTGCTCCACAATGGAAGATGCCTTTTTCCTCACCAAGGAGTGCAGACAGGCTGTGCTAATTCACCTGGGCTGTTTTTAACAGGATAAAAAAGAGCATGCAATCAACAGGGACCACTGTTGCTAAGCCTAACTTCTGGGAGGAAAAAAAAATAACTTAAAGGTATTTTTAAAGTATTTACTGTATATTAAATTTGTTTACATTAGCATATAAGATGTTTTATACTTGCATGTTCTGGACTTGTGAAGGATTCTTCCCCCAAGGCTAGAAACTGTGCTTTGCTCCATTAGTTTCTATTCTTTTTGGGTGTGATGTGGCGACTTGACTTTCAGCTAGTTGTTCAGTAGGTCTTAAGCTTATTTATATTTCACAAAATTTAAATATGACAGGAGCTCCAGGCCTTGCATCTGAGGCAAGAGAATAATTACCTGCTCTTCCTAACTATACTATTTCCCCCTCCTTCAAAATAATAGTATTTAACAACATAGAACAATTGTATTGAATGTTGAAGAGCAGTGCTATGATCAGCCACAAAAGCTTTGTTACTTTCATAGTTTGGGTGAAAGCAGGGTCTCTTTTGGAAAGCCTGAACCATGCTCTCCTCTTTCTGAGTCTAAAACAACACACACTGTACTCCGTTCTCTGCTCACCTGTTTTCTTATATCCACAGAGATACCCACTGGCATCAAAACCAAATTAAGTGAGAGTTTGAAGCAGACACCAAGCAAGACCAAACACAAACTACCCTGCTTAAAACAATTAGCTGTAATACTTAACCACTTCCTGGTATGCAGGTATCACCATTCCCCTCTCCTATTTTTAGGGAATACAGTTATAAAAGTACCTTTCTTTCCTCTGAAGCCAGTCTTCCATAGCTGCAGGAAAGAAAAGTCCACGCAATATTGGGCTGCTTTGCAGGGCAGATCTTGAAATAGCAAAAGTGACTTGGACAAGCAGCAATAGCTAACTACGCATTCATCACATGAACTATGCCTACATCCAACCCCATCACCTACTGCCAGCCTGCTTTATACCTGCCTGACTGTGATGTCTTGCAGGGGAAGACAGCAACAAGAGATGAGTGCTAACTGGCACCAGCTGCTGCAGGGGTGCTTTATCCCTCTAGCTCAGGTGAGGACTCCTGCTACACAGGAATGCTACAGCTGGAGGTTGTTGACACAATTACTAGCAGAAAGCATGTAAGATTGGGAAGTCCTGTGGCACCTGAAAGCTATAAAGCTACCCTGTGTGTTCAAAATTTAATGAAAATATGTACATTCTGAACTCTTCTGTAAAAATATACATGACTCTCAAAACATATTGTCACAGATGTAATTTAAGGACTATGGGCAGTATAGCACTCAAATATAGCAATGAACAGGTTCACAGAATCATTGAGATTGGAAGGGACTTCTGGAGATCATCTAGGGATTGTCTGAGCATGAGGACATACTTTAAAAAATTTTCCTCCCTTTCTTACTCCTCTTTCTCAGAGAGTTCCTGAGTCAAGTCTCAAAACATGCAGTGTGAGTATCAAATACAAACAGAAAAAAAACCCCAATATGTAATAACCACGGGTTTTTTTAATTCCAAGAAAATCTACTACACTTTGTAAATTAGTAAACATAAATTTTTACATTGTGGAGACAGTACTACTTTGAAGCAATCTTACTGGGACATACGGCAGAGGAAAAGTTTTACCCCTCTGGAAGTACCACATCTGCACACTTTCTTATGGTTGGAGAGCTACTCTTATTCACCATGATTTTCAGTATTCACAGGCCAAGCACCAGAAGTACCAAACAGTCCAGTTTTAAATAATGAGAGGTAGAGAGGCACAGCCAGTAATGATCAACTTCATCTGCCAGGCAGAAAGTAATTAATCTACTTCTTTCCCCTCTCCAGCATCTATCGTGTTCCTCAGCATCTTCAAGTGGCTCAATATTAAAGTAGACAAAAATTAATTAAATTAAGTGTATTTTTTAGCATTCCCTAGCAGATAAATAGATTCCTTTCAACAGCAGGAGATCAGATACAGTATTTAGCTGAAACATTCAGGCCATCAATGAGCTTTTCTGTCTGTCCCTTCCAGGCTGTCTAATCAAAGGTTTACCATTCTATTCATCATGGCAGCTTCTGAGTCACTAACCTGCAGTAATGAGTAATCTCACTGATGTGTGCTTTACTGGAAGCACACAGCCATCTTCCCACCTCAAACAAAATGTTGAAGGAGCTTTTGAACAAAGGTAATAAAACCATGTGCCACTGAGTAAAATCTAAAACTACCCCATATTCAGAATGAGAAGGAACCCCCAAAGTGTATTATAACCAAGGTCCAAGTACAAAGTAAACAAAACAAATCTCAAAATTGCTCAAAAGAAAACGCTGACAAGACTGTTACCAAGTTATTTTTGTTTAAACTGTCAACAATTAGGTCCCACTTCTGACGAGAGCCCTGAAAGTCTCTTCACTGCATTCCTCCATGATGTTTTGTATTTCACATCCATGTTACAGCTGACATTTCTATAAAGTATTATTTATTACATCCTTTTATCTCATTTCTCTCCAGCCATTACTCATCTGCTACTTGTCAAGCTTGAAATCCAAATACAAACTTTTTACTTCCTTTATCTTTTCAAGATCAAAGGGGAGGTAGTTGTTTATTTTTATTTACTAAAGAAAAAAAAAAAGGCTATTCCTCATCTGCCCTTTGGAGAGGAGCCAGTGGACAGTATATGATACTAACTTGTAAAAACCATTCCCAAAAGAGTATAATTAAAAGAAAGACACCTACCTCATAACCATTAATTATCTAGACCACAGAGAATTCCTATCAATGGTAATTTCCATCAATGAGCTCAGTGCTGCTCCTTAGCTGCAGCTCTGGCTATTCAGACACCCAGAATAAATCAGGAAACAGTCATCTCCAAGTGCCTCCTCTACAATGCTTCTACATTTACTGATCCAGGGATAACTGGCCCAGTGTTCCTGGAGAAGCATTTAAAACCCCCGTGTGTTAGCTGACATGCCAAAAAGCTATGGAAGATAGCTCAGTGACCTTGTCAACTTAGTATTTTTTAGTCTGAGACAATACAAATTTAAAAGGAGTTTATTAGATCATCATAACAAGTATATTAATAAAAATCACATGTAATGATACAGAAAATACATTATTCATACAAACAGATTGTGTGCCATTTTACCAGTGCAGAAGGTACAACAGTGATTAGGAGAACTAATACTTTGTTCTGGAGTATTGGTAACCTTTACTTTTTTTCTATGACTTTTTGCTATTGCTGGTCTGCCTTCAGAATTTCTGGTGCACTTCATATTCAAGTCTACAAAGAGAGAAAAAAAGCAGTCAATGTGCAGCATTAGTCCTGTTACTGCATTACTCATTAGAGTAAGCTGGGAAAATAAGTAAGGTTCTCTCAAATCCACAATCCTCTAGCAGGGAATAACACCACTACCATAATTCCTCCCCCTGCCCCACCACAACCCCCGGTTTCTGTGCTTGGAAAAAAATTACTGAAGAATGCAATAACAGATCCAAACAATGAAAAAAAAAAATGAAGTACAACTAGCTCCTGCTGCAGCAATAAACTGAAGCTGTGCTCTGCCTATAGCAAAATGCCCACAAGATTGTGTGAGAGTTCACTAGAGCCTGGTACCTCTTGAAAGCAGATCTAGAAAAATCACCAAGATCTGTTACACTCGTGTAAGAAGTAGCTTGGAGGGTGCAAGACACTACTAGTAGTGTCAAGTAAGCATAGGTGTCAGAGTAGCTGTTGCTGCAGAATCTTTCCTCAGCAGCTTTGGCTTGGCCCATCTGATGCTGGGGGCAAATGAGCCCACATTTTGAACTTGCTAGAGCAGCTTCTCAAGTCAGGCAATTTGCAGCATTTTTTCAGGTACCAGTTGGTGAATGTTAACTCAGGACTTTCCCAAGGCTGGGGGTGAGGGAACACTTCCTTCTGGCTTATCAGCTTTTTGACCTCAGCATAAAATAGAGTAAATAAATATGTACACTGACAGAAAAGAAAGAAAGAAAAAGGGCGAGGATGAAGAGGGAAGGCCTCTGAGCTCTGATCTTAACACCTCTGGAACTTCAGCAGTTCCAGCATGAAATCAAGCAGCCTACCACTTTTCTGACTTTCCTACAGCAGAGATGTGAAGGACTATCTGAACAGGACTTATTTCCCACACCACTGACATTGTTTGATGTTTCTCTTCCTCTGCTGGGCACACTTAGGAGTGGGAAGGGATGAGAACAAATATTTGATCCATCCATTTTGCACCAGCAGAGGGTTTCCTGGGGAGTGAAAGCAATAGAAGGAAAAACAGAATACTGGATACAGCATGTTGGTTGCTGTGAAACAAGCAGATACATGACAAGATACATCCATTCTTCCTGAGACATAAAAGCAAACAGATTAACTGGCAGATAAATACTTAACCCATACTCCTGTCTCACCATAGATTGGAGCTCTATCCCATCTTCATTGTCCTGGAAAGGTCTGTGTTTTTGCCCTTCTGTTAACTTGTTACTCTGACTCATGAAGGTCTACAAGCAAAAAATAGGGTGAGATCATTTCAGAATGCAAACCATTATGTAAATAAAAATACCGGTAAAGGAAGGTAATTAGCCCAGGGCTAAGAAACTGTAGGTGGTTCTTAGCTGGATGACACTGAGAGACACAGGAGGGACTCTGCAGAGGCAGCAAGAGTGATGAATCCAATGAGGAAGGATGACTCAAGAATCTCTGTTACAACTCCTAGTACAGGAATGAGGACTCTGGCTCTCTGAAATCCTCCTCCCACTGCCACATATATTGTCCTGAGGGCCGCAGAGCCTCCATTCCACCCCCAGATGTTTGTAACCCAGTTGTAACACAGACATCAAAGTCAAATGCCTTCATGTGTTGAGAAAGTCCAAGTTCTTGGCTATGTGAGCAAAACTTACTCTTGATCATGCAATGAGAGGGAGTTTGGATGTGCTGCCCCCAGTTTTTTCTGTACAAGGTTACACAGCCTGCCCTGCTTGGAAGACTCCTTACTCCTGCAGGAAATCCTCTCTTCACCCTGAGGCATGGCTAATTACAGCGAATTAAGACCAGAGCTAAAGAGAAACTACCACAAAGTTTGGAAGCAAAGAAAGGAAAGCCTCTGTTTGTTTCATGAACAGAATTGGCTTAAGAAGTATTTTAGCATTTGGCAAAACAGAGGGAGAAGAGCAAAGGTTAGCGCTTCAGAGTTTTCCATTCAGTAATGTATTCCTTATTCAGGACGTGCTTAAGTACTGTTCTGAACCAAAGCCAAAGAATATCTATCTGCTTTCTTCTGTACAAAGAGCTGAGCCCAGCTTTAGGCTGCCTTCTTGTTTTCAATAAAATTCTATGAGTATTACAGAGAATATAACAGCAGCATTAAAAACCAAACAAAACCAAAGAGTTCTTCTGACACTGCCCTGAAAATATCCATCCAGAACATTCATATCATATGAGCTATTCTGGTTGCTGAGTTTGTTTTTCATGAATTACTAAGATTTTCTATGTTGCATGGTTTATGAAGGAAGAGAGAACTGGCAAAACCAGCATGAAAGTGAAAAACATCTGCATCTTCAGATATTTTCTTAATATAAAAGAGAAGGCATTCATACATACATTCAAGTGCTTCAGATACAGCTACTAATTAAAGCTCTCCATAATGATTCTCCATAGAAATCCTTGAATACAATACAGTAACTATGAGGGTAAAGACACAGAGCAATCAGTCCAGAGGCAGAAGAATTAACCAAGACACAGAAGATAGTATTTTGGCAAAAGAATCTGTATAGGTATGAAGCTGAGCAAGTAGAGTTTGCATGGAGTTTGTTCAGAACTACAGCATCCATAGGATGCAGACAGATACCTGACCTGTTGCTGCCAACAAGAAGCAACTTGTTTACTTTTGCTCATCACTGTACAGTAAGTCACAAGAAATACAAACATCTAAACTCAGGAGGACACTCCATGGATCAGTCTCTGCAGCTAGCTTATCTATTTATTTTTTATTACCAAGAACATTGAACATATATCTAATAAGGCCTAAACAGTCAGCCATTATCTACAGGGTATGATCTAAAAGGCAGCAGATCATAGCTGGAACATGCGAGTCAGATAGAGCCACTGAACTTCAGTTTATAAATTCACATATGATTTCTATGCCTGAGCCCATCCTGTTCTAAGGTGTTGGAAAGGAAACAGCATGGGTTGTAGCTCCAAATTACTAAGTACTGGGGAAAGAAAAAGTCCCCCAACACTTTGAATGGTTCAAATATCTTTGCTGTTATCATTGGAGTTTACCAGCAGTTCCTGATCCACAAAGTATGGCTTCTCTGCAGATCCATCATTTGTTTCCATATCTATAGCAAAGCAAAGGAACATGGCATCCAGAGTCACTTCAAACACAGAGAGAAAGCTGTGGGACATCACGTAGGCAAAGAATCCAATCAGCAACAGAGGAACTACCCAAGCTTGTAACTCTCGATGGTAGTTAAATGCCATCAATCCTCCAAAAACAGTAAAACATACAACAAACACCTGTAAAGGGCAGCAAGAGAGAAATGAAACCTCATTAGTCATGTAGAAATGTTTCTTAGAAATCCCCAACCCTTCCCAAACCCTATGGCAAATACAGTACAGGCAATATTTTAACAGCACATCTCATCTGGGGATAGCTGTGCAGTTTCTGGCATCACATAGCTGCCACTCTTTGTGTTCAAGTCAGCATGTAAATTCTGTTGGGCAGCAGCAATCCTTTACTATCTATTTACTAACAACTCATTGAAATGGGAAGTCTAAGAGTAACATCAAGGACACAACTGTAATACAACTACATAACTCTGTAAAGACTGAAAAGGATTGAATTCCTCAAGCAATATCTTCTCTCCCCAATTCATTTTACAGTATTAACAACACTGAGTTTAACAAAGATAAGCCTTATTTACTTTAAAACAAGAGAGTCAAACTTCATTTTTGCAGAACAGTAATTTTCTTACCTTCCCTAGAAATAGGGTAAAATCTCCTAAACAGGTAATGGATGCAAGTTTAGCAGAACTCTTTGCCAGAATATAGACAGCATCCTTTGCTGATGTACAAAAATTTGTCCCATTTATAGCTGTAGTTGTGTATGCATGCTGAAATAAGAGGAGATAATGGTGAGAAAGGAAAGACAATTTACTTCATCAAAACACAAAGTCTTCAACTCTATATGGAAATCTCGAGTTTATGAATATATTGGGTTATTTTGCATAATATGGCAATTTTAATTTAAGTGCCTATAATAACTATGCTTCTAACTTCAAATTGGTTTTCTACATAATTTCCACCATGAGCAAATGCTAGAATAGTCACTAAATAAACTTCTGAACTCAGCTTTATCTAATGTATTTTAAAACACTAGTTCTCTACCCTAATTTTTGTTAATGGCTATGACAGAATTACCACAAAACACTTACTTATTGGAGACACACTATCCAAACTTTCCTTCTTATTTTCTATGAATCAATCCCCAAGATTGCTGGCAAACTATGTAAATGGAACAATAAAGTTATGTAGTTATCAAACCTTTTAAAAGTTGTTGATTAGAAAGGTTTTATACATGGCCCTTTCAAACTATTTATATGCTACTGAAATTTAAGATTATAGCCATAAAATAACAATTTTTCATGAAAGATGAAACTAATTGTGAAAGTGACTGGAAAAGAACAGCTAAAGGATCCTGGACTAGGCCAGTAAGTATGTCACAAAAAACCCCAGAATTTAAACAGACAGTAGGGGCACTCACAGTTTTTTTCATGTACAGAGAATTTTACAAGATTCCTCTTTGTGGAAATTTGCCAAGACAGGTGGAAAGGGCAGAAGATTTACCTTCCTGGACTGCATTATTTCAGTACTTGTGCATAGCTTGACATAAATTTTTGATTTATGGAACTCTTCAACAATGTTTTTGTGTCCAAAATATCAGCTAAGATAAACAACACTCGAGATACCTGAAATGTATGCTGAACTTTACCAGCAAGTCTTGTGAGTAGTTTTCCCTTTACTCAAAATATTAGAAGGTGGATTATGCCACAAAATGTTAATCATGTCTGATACAGTCAGTAAGAACCACTGTGTGCAAAAGATTACTATTCTATACACCCCAACATGTACTTGGTGCTTAGACTACTTTATTCCACACCTGGAAGTGAAAAAAACCCTGTAACAGGTTTGATGAAAGTGAATTATACTGACCTACTGCAAAGCATTTCCTGTTCAAAAATCTGTTTTGTCTTTCTTACAAACCAAAATATAAAACAGCTTCAGACATCTGAAGGCAGAGAAAATATATTTCTGCAGAGCCAATTTTACCCCATAGCAATTTCTGTAATATACTGTAGTGTAGCAAAGCTATATTGATATTAACTTAAAATATTGCACAGCAAGAAAGAAAGAAATGCATTCAAAGATCCTTTGTCTCTTTATTGTGGATATTTTTATTTTATATATGACAAAGGATTTTTTTTCTCTGATCGTAATATAATATAAAATAAATAAAAGTAAACAGTGACATTCTGTAAATATTGAACTCACATAGTAGCAAATACATCCATAGATGGAAAAAGTATAAATAAAGATCATTTATTTATTGCCTACACTAAAAAAAACCAAAACAACCCCCACAAAACAAAGACTTCATTGAACTTTACAGAAACACATACAGTATCTGCATAAAAATCTGTTTAAACAAGCAAGCTTGCTTCATTCCTAAATAGGAAAAAATGCTTTCTGTGCTATCTTTTGTTTATACTAATGCTGTTCCTTCCTTGGGGAGTGCTGTAACAGGATGGGCAGAGGTGTACCCTTTGGCTTGGTCAAGCATTGACAATACCTTTGCCTTCTTGGTTGCCTACACCTCTGAGAGAGAAGCATCCTTGTCCCATCTGCCTCACTCAACCCAACAGATTTGTAAGCAGCCTGCAAGCTTGCCCACAGTAGCATCAGCCAAGGATTTGGCAGCAGAAGAGCTGGCAGTCCAGGGAAGCCAATGCCAGCCTTGCTGGGCTACCATTTCCCTAAGGACACAGGAGTAGAGTAGGGCCTCAAGTCAAGCTCACTTGTCTTTCATCTTAGCTGTCACTACATACTCCTAACATGGATAGACTTATCTTTATAACATGCTGAGTCATCTGTTTCATCACTCCCATTAACAGATAGGAAATTGAGACACAGAGTGGAAAATTGTTTTCTAAGTTTGTTTCTGTCCCTTAAATTAAATTCACAGAGCAGATTCTGATCTGGCGAGCTCAGTATACATTTTGACAATAAATTAAACAGAGATTCTGTATTCATTATAAATAGCAAAAAATGTCCTGTTGAAAAGATTTTAAAGTAGTGAAAATGTATGTGCACTTGTACAAACACTATTTCTAAACCTAAAATAAATACCCATTTGTTTGCCTTCTTGAATCAGCCACTTTGGTATCTGAGGAATGTGCAATGAAAAGAATTTCTGATAACTAGAACAGTTATGTTGGAAAGACTGACAATAATGTTGGAGACTTAATACTACCTGCATAGGGACTTGGCACATTACAAACCAGCTGATGAAAAACAGCATTTATAACAATTACAACTTCAACAAATCATGCAAGTGTCGACCACTCATAACATCCAAGCAACAAAGGCAACCAGGTAATAATCCAACATCATAGAAGAATAAGAGAAACACAGAAATGAATGAACTGATGAAGGCTACAAAACTAGTCATTGATGTAGATGAAGCAAGAATGTTACCTGCACAAGCTGAAGACAGCCAAGCAATTTCTACCTTTTGGCAAACTATACATTTCTGAGACAAAAAAAAATAATTAAAAAAATTAAAAAACAACATTGGAGGTTTTCTTGTTCAGCCTCTTCTGCACCGTACACTTTGCTCACAACTCTCACGTTTCCCATACAGATCCCATACCTGATCTCTTCCAGCCACATAGAAACCTACATGTTCTCACTAACAAAACACATCTAACATTTAAGCAAATGTACGTTTCCATGAAACTCAGAGTTGCACAGAAATGAGCTCAAATGATTTCTTATCCCTACCCACCAAAAAGCACCTAAACACACAAGCTATTACCAATGTCTGCAAATCATTTTGGACTAAGAAGCTTAGATACCCATTCATTTTCCAGTTGCAAGGTATATGCAGCAACCCAACCTCTTTCAAAGAAAAGATAGTTGAGAAGACTAAGATAGTAGATCATGGTCAGTTAAGAACCTGCTATCATTTAGAAATAGGCTATTTAAATGTGTTTTTCCACAACATTGTATTCTCTTTTTCCATGCACAAAAGCTTTACTGGACTTGAAAATGTTTGAAAAGGGCTGCGGGAATGATCCAAAAGGTATGGAATGTCTTCTGTCTGGGGAACAACTGAGTACACCAGGCTCCTCTGTCTGGAAAAGAGATGATTGAAGTAGGATGAAGTAAGAGGGCTACAAAATCATGAGAAATGCTGAGAGGGTACGTAGGGTTACATGGCTCACTGTTTCTTCCAGAACAAAGACTAGGCACAGGGAGGACCATACGAAAGGGTAGGAGCCAAATTTGAAAACAGATGTTTCTCACTGTAAGTCTGTAAGCTGTGAACTGCTGGACAAAGGATGATTTAGCTGCTAAATGTTCACATGAACTCAAGGGAGACTGGGTAAGTTCAGAGAAAAGGAATCCACTGAGAGTTATTAAGCACACAAAAAACACACTCAGCTCAAGAAGTCCCTAGGCTGAGAACAGACTCAGAAACAGCCTGAGGACAGGGAAATCCACACTCATCCTACCTTAGTGGTCACTCACAGCCACTGCTGGAGATTGGAGACTGAGGTAGATGGAGACTCAGTCTGGCCCAATATAGCTATTATGTTTTTTATCTTTGCTTAATGAATTGATGTTTTACAATGGTAGTCTCTGCTATGGTGAGAAGCAAGTACTATCAGCATTGATAGCACACCACTGATCAGAAAGAGTGGGAGACAGCAGGTCAGGAACAGTCTTTATCCTTGCACCACCAAGTTGATACCATATCATCAACCTTGTGAAGAACAAGCCTCCTCTGGCTTGGAGCCTGGGAACTAGACACTAGTTTCTCAGTGTCAGGATGAATAAATAGGGAATGTGAATGTTTACATATTTCCAAATACCACAGTATGCAAAAACCACTATTTAAAGAATCCATCTTTCTGTGCGTCACAACACAGAATGTCAAGGGTCTTGGAAAAATTGACCTGCTGGTTTCATGAGAAAGGCAGTGTGGCTCAGATCCAGGCTGTAAGCTCCCCAATTGTTAAGAATAATTGGTACTTTGTATGACAGCTGAATTCAGTCCTCCGTTCCAGGGCTTGCTTTAATAAAATGAGCTTGAGGAAGAGAGGATTGCCATAGCAACAGAACCTTCTCAAAAAAGAAGCAGGAGACATGCTAGTCTTATTCCACTTCCAACTTTTTCTACTCTGTTGGTAATTTCAGCCTCATCTCATCTTGTTGCTGCCAACTTTCTTGAAGGCTTCTCTGATTAGCTATACCCAGGGCAACTTTGTGCAGCTCTGGCTGACTTCTAAGTGTCTTAGCTTGCAAGTCTCACAGTTACCAGTGGAATCCCCTCAGAAAATAAAATCCAGTGGTAGCAAGAGGCTATGACATTTCTGTCACTGCTGTACAGCAGGTAGTGACCTGTTGAGAAAGCTGTATTGTGTCTCTCAAGATAGTGGGAAATTATAGCAATGTGGGCCTATAAGGTCCCACTGAAGACACGAGGACATAAAACACTGCAAGGGACTTTCAGCCACTCTCATCCCTGGCTATTTCAGATTAGCACATTATATAATTTCTTTTCTTAAGTGGAAAGTTTCCCCTTTAAACTACTTAGGGCTCTTCCCTCTACCAGCCTTTACATTTAAAGTTATTCCAGACAGTTGTCCTTCTGGTCCTTAGGAACCTTCTTCTAACTTCCAGACATTTAGTCATTTACTCTTTCTTCTGCTGATTTTGTCTTGGCTCTTACCCCCTCTTGCAGTTTCTCTTTTTCGATATAGGTGGCTAACAGACTTGCTCTAACCCTTCATTTATCAAAGCAGACATACCAGGATATTCCAGTTCCCCTGAGAGAAGCCTGATCACCTACCCAGCAACTTGCACAATGGCATTTATTCCCCTCTTTCTGGTGTAAGTATATAATCTCAGACTGAATTATATTATATTATAATTATATTATATTACAATTCAGACTGAATTGCTCTTTCTGCAGCCTTGTTAACTAAAGGCTACTGTCCTGTGGCTGACAAACACACAGAGAATATTCTCCTCCCCCCCTTCCAACGAATAAGCGTGCAGCTAATGCAGAATCTGTTTTTTGATTCTTAGACTAACTACCATCTTTAAGAAACCTTTCAACAGCCTCCCAAAATTTCCCAAGCAATTTAAGCACAACTTTCCTTTATTTCCATTCAACCTCATACTTGCAATCTGGACTTACTGGAGAAAATCTTGTCCTTTACCTTTCCTTGCTTTCTACTCTGTGTGTCATCTACTCCCTCCATGGCTGTCATTCAGTGGGTAGGACAAATACAACTTTCTCCTCAGAAGGTATTTGGGTGCCCTTTCCTCTAGCATTGCACTGCTACATCTGGGCTCCATTTCAACCACAGGGGTGGGACCACAAGGATCCTGCAAAGTTCCCATTGCATCATGATTACATTACTGGAGTTGCTTACAGTGGCTTCTGCAGTTAGTGCAACAATGTTCTCATTTTTCTGAAGTAAAATCAAACTGAATATTTCCACAGAGTTGCTCATAAATTGCTCTACTTAAAAGCACTGAATTATTGGTTACTTGCTTCATTGCTTTTTATTTTCTCTCTTTCTTTAATGGGACAAGGGAAAGCAGAAGGGTATCAAAGCAAGAATTAGTCAGCCTAATCAGTTCATCTCTATCCCCTACTCACTCTACAGATAAAGACCTAAGAAATTTTATTTCCTGTTATTACATCAATAAAGTCTCTAGGAGGAAAACAAACATATTTAAAATAGCATTTCAGTGAGGATGAATATTTTAGCTAACTGTATTTTCAAGATGATTGAAAATTTAGCTTAGAATCTAGAAACAATTTTGCCAGTAACATCACAATGCTGTATTGTTTTGGGGAGGAAAAATAAGTACTTGATGGAGTGAGACACAATGTGTTTGGCAATCCAGAGGAGAACTATACTTACATTAGCATGCATGACTTTCGGTTTTATCTAGGTCACATCTCCACAAGGCATTTAACCACAACCTCCTGATAAGCTTCCATCCAAAGTTTGAGAGAGAACCAAGTGCCATGGATATATGACCATTAGACAGACTTGCAGCTGTTTTTCTACACTAGACAGTTGCTGATTTTCACTATCAGTGAAGGGTCTCAGTACCAGCAAATGCAGGCAAACACACTGCTGACCTCAGAAACGGCTGCCACAGGGCCAACAAGGCTACACTACAAGTAAATGCACTGATGAAAATAGAAAAACCACATACTGCTCAGCAAGTCCTTCATATATCCATGTACTGCAGTTTGGAGCAGTTGCTTGCCAACTGGCTGCAGATAAACCCAGAGCAGACACAGAAAAGCAAAACCATCCTGAAACAGATAGATTGTTTTTAAAAAAAGTCACTGTAATAGGCTGCAAGGGGAAAAAAAAGTGTTTTGATGCATCAGAAGTTAAGACTACCACTACAGTTTAAGAAAACAGGAGATAGGCAGACCTTGTAGTTCCTAAACCACTTGAAAAATCAGTATATTCTTTTTAGGGAAGAGAAATTTTAGTCTCCCAGATTTTACTTGAGATGAGTGGATATGTTTATCTGGAACATACTGAAACCACCAGAGCCAGAAGATGAAAAATCTGTGGTAATTCTGACAAGTGTTGGCAAACAAAACTGTCAAGTAAGGATAATGACTTTATACTCACAAAACACTTTTCATCCAGATAGAACCCAGAGTGCTTTACAATTGTTACTAATGGATTATACACACACATGAATCACTTTGCCCATGACTGAAATGGAACAGCTTAAGGAGTGAACTGTTTAACAGCACATAGCAACACTACACCACAGTTTAGCACAGGATCCAGTTGCAAATCCAAGAGAAACTTAGGAAAGCAGAATGTAATTATCTGCACTGCAATCTGCACAGGATGCTCAGTTTACATTACCACTCCTCCAACAACCAGTGCTGGAAATAGGCCAACTGTCAGGGGCTAGTGCAGCACTGCCACAACAGGAAGATGACAGGGAATCTTTATGGCCCTGTTTCAGTTAAGTTCCAGGAGACCTGAACAGAACTTAGCAGAACCTGCAGAGAACGAGTCACTTCAGGGATGCTTACAACAATCAAAGTCAGTGTTGATGACACTGAAAGATGACAGCTCAGCCCAAAAAGTACTCTTTGATAACACAACAGAGCACTTGGTTGATACTGCATGGGAAGAGGGAAGCTCACACTCTTGTCACCAGTGTTACCTCCTCTAGCACCTGTTTCTCATCTGCAAGTTTCCCAGAGGGAAAACAACAGGCTCTGTTTTAACTTGATTAAACTTGTGAATGAAGGAGCAGAAAGAATTCGAATCACGTAACAATATACCAACAGAAAAATAGCAGAGAAGTGATGGGGAATGTGCTTGGTTTGGGGTTTTTTGTTTTGTTTTTGTTGTTTTGGGGTTTTTGACATTGTTGGTTTTGATTTTTTGTTAGTTTCAGGTAATTATCTGCTTGTTTCCATAGTGAAGGTAATACTAGAATAAAGGGCAAAAATACAGTAAGGACTGTTAACACAAAATGAGCTTTTGGATCAACTTTTATAACAGCCATTCCACATTTCAGTAATTTCAACTCACATAAAAATCAAAATCTGAGCTAAAAAAATACTTTAAAAAATTTAGAAATATAGATACAAGGAATTTTTTAGCCTCCCTCAAGTCTGTGTTTTTATGTTCAACACCTATGTGAAATTTCCAGGCTGTATCCACCCAACAGCTTTCACTGGTTTCAGTAAGAGCTCTTAAGAGCTCAGTATTTCTTTTAATCAAGCCATATGTTAAGCTACTTAAAACTGCAGACTTGTCTTTTTTTTTCTCTTTTTTACATTTGGCCACAGGTTTTACAAAACTGAAGATTTTTCAATTGCAGTTTAAATATTTTTTAAGAAATAGGCTTGAATACATTCTTTACAGGAAAAAAAAAAACTTTAATTACTTAATGAAATGCAATAATCTGAGACCAATGTCACTCCTTCTTACAGATAACATTTCTATTAAAATCTTACAGTGTGTTTTGCTTTTCTTCTCCTCTAAGCCTTGCCCAAATTGCCACGGATTTTGAGCATGTGGAACACCACCATCTTTGTCAAAAAGACATTCAAAGAAACAGTTATCTAACAGCAAACACAGTGTTATAACCATTAGGTTAAAACCCACAACTTGTATAAAACCAGAAATTCACTTACAATAGATTAGGAAACAGGAAATATTTTAATGGAACAAAAGCTACAATACAACCTTCTGAAACAAAAGGAAGAACATTAGAGTAATTAGTTCTACTTTTAACACACACACAGCACACAGCAGCTGGAGAAAGTAAACACTAGGATGCTGGATATATCTTTGAAAGGAAAAGAAGCCAAAGGGAAAGTGTAACTACAAATGAAATGCCTGGAGTCAAACTGAACTCTGAGATTCCTCACCAAGTCAGTGACCATAAGATCTACCTAAAAAATGTAATATTGGGAAATTCATCATCTAGAATCAGAGATTTCACTGCACAAGTATTTAATCTAGGCTGAACTAAATGAGAAACTTTCTCTTCACAGTTGTCCAAGATGACAGATTCTTAATTAGAATTGTCTTGTTTACTTCACTATTATACTCAGCAATGAGAACAAAGGACACAACAGTCAGAGAGTTAGGAATCAGTATAAACATCAGATTCCCTTTCACATTAAGAATACCACAGTCACCAGAGATAACAAAAGGGGACTGCCAAACTAAAAAATGAACTATTTACAATGATGTATATAGAGCTGGAAAACACGTGGAGGAAAGGATCAGGAAGGAAAAAGTAGGAGTCAAAAATCTGAAAAACTGCTCTATGTCAGAAATCATCCATTTCCAATAAAACCACTTTTGAAACAGGATTGCCAACAAAACAAAGATGTCTTTCAAAGAAGGAGAATATTGTATCATCTGGCTTTTTAATCATGCAACATATTCCTAGATATACTGTTAAGTTTCTTTATTCAGGACTTCCAAGTGGAAAAGACTGTATCTACTATGACACATCTCCAGGTGGGTTTCTTACTTCTTCATTGCTTCCTTCCACCTGGACCCCTCTGCATTGCAGTTGTCTCTGGCACAACTCAACAAAATATTAAGCCTTTTAACCTACAGAAATACCAAGTGGCCCTCTGCAAGGGCTATCTCAGGCTGTCTTAACAAGTTTCCTAAAATCTTGAACTGTGCATCTTTGTCAATTCACTGTTTCTTTGCCACAAGTTCCATGTACACTTCAAGACTTTTTTGTTTGTTTAATTTAGGTGGCCAGCAGGAAACTCTTGACTTGCATGCCATGGATGTTGTTTAGGTCGTACTAAATGGAGCTAGCATACACACACAGTTTCTAGACTAGGTATGAAGATGGTTGAGAGACAAGAGATGACAGAGAGTACCTGGTTAAAGTGTCTTAAGCAAATTTCCTGGCACCAAAACCAGCAGAAACAGCACTTGAATAGGCACTTTGCACATGCGCTTTCCTGCAATAAAATGAAATGTTGGTTACTGTACACAGAATTAGATTCATACAAAACTGCCCTTTTAGAAGAACTTGCTTTACAGGTGACTGACTCTTCTAATCAAACGTTCACATAAGCAGGAGATCTTTCCTTTAGGATTATAGTAATTGTTTTGAATTCAGACCTTTCAGTATTAATGACTGGTGAGCTGAGCATATTTTTTTTTCTTCCTGTGGATCGAAGATTCTTCTCTGGGAAAAGAAAGTAAGTGCTGCAAGAAGCTTTGTGAGCTAACAGCTGCCTGGAGAACAAAACAGGCAGGCAAATCAATAACGCTTACAGCACTTTGCAGAAATTGGGGAGTACACTGGCAGATTCTTAACCTTTTTCTTTATCAAAAAAGCCTTTGCAGTTCTGAAATGACTGGTACCTTAATAAACAAAAAAAATGGGCAGAAGGACTTATTATGCATAGGTATGTGTGTTGACTCAGAGCATGCATTCATTTTTCAGGACAACAGGAAAAAGCACGTATCGGAACAGAACATGGATCTATACTGATTTCATACTGAAAACAGAGCAGAAAAGCTCAGCATTTGTTCCACTCTCCTAATCATATAATGAGCTCAGAACTGTTCATCATATAAGATTTTAGCAAGTTAAGACATGAAAAAGACATTTGGTAGTCAAGGTAGCCTTCCAGATTTAACTGGCTGTTTTTCTCTGCAAAAGGAAATTCAGTTCAAGTGATACTTAAGGTTTTTTAACTTTTTCCAGAGATCAGAATGCTTTTGTTTTGTTTTGGAAAGTGAAGATCTTCTAGTCGCTATATGAAGACCTCAGGTCTCCACAATTACCATTGATCATGCAGAAACCATGAACTGCCCAACTTTTTTCCAAAGAAGTTCTTGAAAATATTCCAGGAATAACTCTTTTAAAATTGAGACTGTGCACACAAACTCCTGACAGCAAAGAAATACTTTAGTCTTGCTGTGTATTGCAGGAGACATGATTTTACTAAACTATATTAACCTCAATAAATACTGTTTATTAAAAACCCAGAGCAAAGGACTTTAACTGCAATCTCCTGTCCAATTCTGCTTGAACACTGCTCTGTAGAAAACTTCTGTAAACTACCTTAAAGCTTGAAGACCCCTGACTTTTCCTCATGTTCACAGAAAACTGCAGCATTTTTGCAAGTGTGGCAAAGTCAGTGTGAGCTCGACAAGAATGCAGCATCACTTCTCCACCCTTTAGTACCACTGCTCTGCTCCTCTGTGGAAAGAGACTCAATGGAAAGGGGCCATAGCCTGTCCTTTCTCCAATGGGATGGAGCAAGGTTACTGTGTTGGGGGATTCTTCAGTGAACTGAGGACACAAGCTCACCTGAGCGCTTCAGATATGGAGAATATATTTTCTGATATGAAAGAGGATACTCTTCAGCAGCAGTTACAGCTATGGGTCATGTTATATCCTCAGCTGAATGCTTGGCAACTGGACCAAAAGGAGCTTGTAGTACACTGCTGTAGAAACAATCTATCTTTTTTTCCTAGTTAAATCTTCTAGAGCAATTCAGATTACAAAACTATGTACCCAACAAGTGCACTTACTCTGCTTCCTCTAGAGGCAGAAAATACTCTTCTGTCTTGAACAACTCATTTCATTTATCATGTTTAAATAAAGTTCTTAGTTGATTCAGCTTATGAAGTTGTATAACCAAGGCTTTCATATGAAAGTGACATAAACCCAGACACTTACAAAACTTCCAAGTATCTTATTATAAGGGGCTTTTATTTAAATATTCACAAACTATACCCCACGGACATGCCACACAGGTCCCAGGGATGGTCACTGTAAATAGCCTGTCATAACTGTACTATATCTATACATACACAGTTATGTGTGCATATATATATGTGTACATGTATATATATGTATATGACAATATAAAACTATATCATCATGGCTAGGCTTCGCGAACGAACTACATAACTATACATAGCATACTTCAAGGCCAAGGTAAACTCTAGAGGAAAAGACTTGGACTTAAAAACTTTGCCTAAAACTTCCTCTAAAACCAGAGCAGTGCGGTCATGACAGTCCTCTCTCCTTGCCAAAGTGCCATAATTAACTGTAATGGTATGTTTCCAGCAGAAGAGAAGAGATGCAGGGATGCATGAAAGATAGAAAGCAAGGAAGCAATAATCAGAAAAGCAAGGCTATATTTTTTATGTATCTTCAAAGATGTGGTTTGGATCCTACACAAATCTCTGGAATAGTTCTTATTTCATACATTCTTTCTATAATCTCATAAGGCATGTGAAATCTTTTCTAGAAGATACTTTATATGCAAGAATAATGTTCTTACTTTGCTTTTGAATATTTCATGATGTAACAATTTTAAACAGAACATTTTGCCACGTTTTTCCTTTATCATTCATAAAAAACCTTTATATATAAACATTAAATAAAGGTGGTTTATAATGTTGGTGTTCTCTGCTTTTAAAACTATGAGAGAAAAAAAGGAAGCATTGATATCTGAGCTGGAAGGAAAAAAAAAAACTTCCTTAGTGAAAGAAGATGGGATAAAATACAAAATCCACATCATACCATCTATTTTTAAGCAAGAGGTATATTTCACTTTTTTTTTCATTAATCTCATCTTTTAACTACTACTATTAGAGTGCTACATAAGTACATACCTACCTTTTGTTTTAGGACATTATAAAGGTACAAGAGAACAATCCTTGGTATTCGCAGTATTGTGATTAGAAACGAGCCTTTTATGGCAGTTCCTAGGTGATAGCAAAAAAGAACTGATATGGAAGACAGGACTGGGTGAGATGGTGGGCTACTTTTATTTCTAGAAAGAAAAAAGACAGAAACAATTTTAAAGTGTTTTAGAAAGGTATTGAAGAAGATAAACCCACTGACATAAATAGACATAAATAGCCCTTCTATGGACTAGATGATCTTTTCAGGTCCCTTCCAACTCCTAACATTCTGTGACTCTGTGTGATTCTGTGATAAAGCACCTCTTAGGCAATTGGCCCAACCTTGAAAAATTTCCTTAGGCAACAGAACCATTAGCAGTTTGACTAAGTAGTTAAGTAAAGATCAGACCTCGTATCACAACTAGATGTCCTATTTTCATAAGCGATTCCTTCAAAACTTTGTCTCAAAAAATTAAGTTTGTACAAGAAAATACAAAACTAAAAGGTAGTGATAAAAGAATGACTGGTTGGGGTAAAAAGCTCTACAAATGCATTTTTATTAAAGCCTCACTTCAGCAAGATTTAAATCATACACACTGTACCAAGATAGGTATCACAGCTCTGCAAGGATCCTGAAGGTATCACCGCAGTTCATGCAAAGCATCAAATACTTTCCAGCCAAGAAGCTGTATTTCAATATGTGAATATACCACATTATTTTAAATAGGAAATTCCAGCAAAGCAGTTGCTGCATTTATTTTTTTTGGTCTTAAAACTAAGGGAACAGCTTAGGGGATAGTGGAAGTTTATATTGAATAGGGCAGTTTTGTTTTTTTTAAGTCATCAGATTTCTGTGTTAGAAACACATACATCACAATATAGATGAGTTATTCTATCTATACAGTAACATTGTTTCCTTTTCCCTTGTACACTACCTTACTATGACAGTCTCAGTCAGATCTCAGAACATAAAAGATTAAGTTTCTGCAAGTTTAATGTTAACCAAGGGTGGCAAATACAGAAAGAACAAAGTTTATTCTTGTGTTAATAATTTACTTGCTACTGAGGAGAAAACTAAAGAAGGGTTTGATATTTTTAACAGTCCCAAGGCAGACTGATTGATGAACAGCAATGTAAAAATTTGAAGTTTAGTTTAGATAAATCTCTACACATTTGGATGCTCTTCCACAACTTCTTCTCCTAGGAAAGGAGGTCTCACAAGAACAGGGTCTGACAAGGTTTCCTGCTTTGCTTCCAAACAGATTAGAAAAAAACAAAGATTTTCCTTGTAATTCTGGCTCAGGGTAGGAAACACAGGAAAACACTGTGTAGCTAAACACAACAACAGGTGAGGCTTCTGACTCTAAACAAGCTCAAGATTGGCTCAGTCATCCACCTACATCCAATTACCCTTGAGGTGAAGTTTTACCCAGCTTTGTACTTTAAATGGCTGCAACCTTGAAATGACTTTAGCACAAGCATACAGTCAGTCATGTGCATAAAGATTTGCCCGCAGTTCTCATTGTGCAGTGAGTTCTGCGCATGTAGACTCCATTGCATGCACACAAGGTGTCAGGGAAAAACGTGAATCTGCCTGATGGAACCAGTTACAAGACTAAGTAGGGCCATTTTAAAGAAATAAAAGCATTTCTTTAAAAGCCTGTCCTTTTCAGAGCTACACTTAAAATTTTCTTCAATCTTGCCTCGTTTGTTACAAAGAGTGCCTAAAAAGTGTAAAATACTTTAGAAGTGTTAAGGAATGAATCCCAAATATGAGTATCAGTTTTTAAACAAATACAATAAATCACAAGATCTGTAATAAGAGAGACATCATTAGATTAACAGAGAATACACAGATTGTATTTCCAACTGCGATTTTACCTGCTCTCAAAGCCTTAAGGGACAGGTCTGACTACATACATACTGATGGTTCTTTTACATGGATTAGGTCAAGTACATAAGTAGAGCAAAGGATGCTGATAAATATTGCAGATATATTTGAAAATGGAAGAGGAATGCTTTAAAAATTTGGTCCTAGTTCATCTTGCAATGACTTCGGTGCAAATCCATAAACCTGGACTTTTGACTTACTGGGAGATGGATGTATTTCACTTCTCATGGAATCTATCTGAAGTTGTGATGCTGAACATCTTAAGAGTCAGGTGGAAAATCTCAATCCTGCAAATGCTTATATACTTCCTTAATTTCAACCCTATGCAGTAATATACATACACTGGAGTTATTGAATAAGCTCAAACATGGACAGGACAGTGATGCCTGTAACATGGGTCAAGTTAACATACCACCTTCCTTTAATCCCAGAAAGGGCAAAAGGCTCAACTCACTGAAAAGGTAAATAGGAACATAACACCTAAGTACACTAAAATGAAAAGAAACCTTAATGTAAAACAGCAAGAGTAACAAAAAAACTTTTTAAAAGACAAAGCCCATTTCGTAAGTCCTAAAAAGCAACCATTAACCAAAAAAGTTATATTTCTTTTATTGAATTAATAAAATATTTCATGTATTGATGTTTCATCTCAAAAAATAAAGGCAAAATCTATTTTCAGTGGTGTATTACAGGTTAAATATATGTCACCTGTAAAGCTAATCCAGCTAAAATGACCCACTGTTCTCCCTATTTGCAATTCCACTGTAGCTGTTGGCTGTACAGCACATTTCTGCGTGTGCTGTGGAAGATTTCCGCAGGGGAAGGCTGCGCCATTTCCTCGGAGCACTTACAAACAAAGAAGAAAGCCTCTCAGTGAGGTATCACAAACAAACTATTGTAACATGCCTTTATGATGCTGCCTCAGAGAATAAACATACAGATGACAAGCTCAGAATTGCTGGAACAGCTTGAGATAACCCTTGCCCTTGATGGTGTGACTGCTTTTGCAGCTAACCATCCTCACCCCATTTATGCACTGCTCTGTGTCTCTGCAGATCTGTGCTGATAGCCAAAAGGCCAGGAAGAGGGATCACCACCGCAGAAAAATTGCGTTTTCCCTTCCAAGCACAGCTCTCTCAACACAGTACATGTCACCTGCCAAGCAGTAGGAGGGCTTGACAGTGGATGTACAAAAGTATTTCAATAAAACTGAGTGTGGGAACCTTCAGTACTCTGTGGCCAGTTCCTGCAGCAGTAAAAAAATAACGGGGGAGTGGAAGACCCTAACAGAGCAGCAAATGTTACCACAGCAGTTTCTACAGGTGCTTCCCTGCTCTGTACGAAGATATGGACAGCGTCTTTGCCTTGGGGAGTTAGATGGTGTATCGTACCAAAAGGCACTGCAGCACACAAGCCAGGAAGCTGGTGAAACTGCAAGCCAATTTAAATGAATGCCTCAGCATTCAGCTGCTAAGGCTGAATCAACTGCTACAGCTTGAGGCACCCACATTTGTTTAGAAGAAAAAACCAGCCCACTACCCAGAGAACTACAGTCATTGTGTTTAGAGCTTCAACAAGAAAAAGGAGACGACATCAGAAATTTGAGTTCCTCAATTTTCGGGTCCTATCATCACGCCATGTAAGAGAGTGGCACGAGACTGCCAGCCTACAGATCACAACCTTTCACAAAGCACCATTTTAGGTTTTGTCTGCTTTTTTACTAGCACTAGTTCAGTGGCATGGCTGTTGGCTGCATGAAGAGTCCTACTACAGACACATGTCCTTACACATGTATTTAAACACTGCCCTGCCTTAATGTTTTGGATGGGGTGACAAAACATCACTAAAACAATGGTGTGCAATTGGCTGTTACCACCAGGTCTTCTAGCTTTCCTGCTTTGGCTGGTGCTGAGCTGCAGCTCAGCTGCAACAGGAAATCCTTAAGAGCCGCTCCTGCAAGCAGGGCCTGTGCTGCTGTCTCTGCTGGGTGGAGGGGAACAAATCACTTGGAAAGCTTTCAGCAGGAGGCCTATCTAACAGCAACTGAAACATGCAAGGATACATTTTAAAGACCACCAACAGAAACCTTCTACCTAGGTTTTTGAGATGCCCAAAGCTTCTTTTCCCAGCACACCCAAACCCAACCATCCCCCAAGCAGCTGCGGCCACTGCTCCAGGCTCTTCTGGAAAATCCTGATTAGAAAAGGGTGTGTGGGTGTGGGGGTGTGGGGGTGTGTGTGTGTGTGTGTGTGTGTGTGTAATTCTGCACTCACCTGTTGAAGTAACAAGTAACCACTGCCCCAGCAATCGTCATTTGCTGACAGGCAAGAATGAATTCACTAGTCCAGATGAGGCCAAGGAAATGATACCATGCCATGTAGCAAATTCCAGACACAGCTCTGTATTCTACTTGTCCTCCTGAAGTGGTCTGTGCGGTACCTGGATTTGGATCACACCATCATATTACTATAACACACACTGTCAACAGAATTGCATGCAACACTATTTTTTGTATGTCAGTTTTAGGAGCACAGACAAACTTTAAAGCTATCCTAGATAATCTGTTCAGAAAAGTAAATAGCATTTTCCTCATCACTTCACTGTGAACTATCTGTTCACACAAGCTAAACTTTCTCAAGAAAGCCTTGCTTCAATTTGTCAACAGAATATTTTTCTGACTACATAATCACAAATCTTTCTGGTGTACTACACACTCTTACTGATAACATTAAGAAGTCAGTAAAGAACTGAAGTCCCTACGACTGAATCACCAAATCTGAAAACCTCTGTTAAGGACTAATGTTGATCTGCTGCAAATACTTCAAAAGAAGTGTTGTTAATGAAAACAGGCACAAATGTTTGCAGCAGAATTCAGAAGTTTCTCCATCTGATTCTGCTATGCCACTATGTCAGTCACCAGAGCAATGCAAACATACACAAGTCAGCATGCACATGCAGAATCATTACTACATTTTGGTACTTTCAGACTTCTGTCAGACGTCCTTAGTCAGCAATTGCTGCTGCAAGGTTTTGCTGATGCCTGGAGCAGTAAGCTCCTGCAGGGGACAAAAATGCCTGGAAAGTCTAATCAAGTAATTTCCTTATCAGAAACAGAGAACCACTGACTAGAAAATACTGAGAGCCTGTTTATCAGTTCCTCCTAACATGAAAATATGATGCACCCTTCCCATTGCTAAGTAAGGAAGGGTTCTGGCATCCAACATTGAATCTTCATGCTTCCTGCAAGAGAATTTATTGTATTATTTAGCTTTTTTTCCATGTAGTGGTATTTTCAGCTAAGCTAGCTGACTGTAATTGGAATGTCAAGGACCCAGCAGGAAATACATATTTATTGCTGGTGTTGCTACTGCTCAGCTTTATGCGGCAGTTTTATTGTTCACTTGCCTGTAGGATGCACCTTCACTACACAAGAATCTTACACTGCCTCCTCATCATACTACATACATAGTATTTATGCCACGTGGACTTCACAAGTCTTGCTTGCTGGAAAGTTGAAAAACATACTTTTCTATGCCACAGGGCCACTTCGGTTCTGCAGCAAAATGCTGCACAAATTAGCAAACAGTATAACCTCAATAACCCTAAGACAAACTCAATAACCCTAAGATACATCAGCTTTTCCAAAGCACAGCTGAATTCCATTCCTAGCCAGCTAATGGTTCTAACTGGTGTCACTGTTTGTGCTGTCTCAAGTCTCATGGAGTCCTGGCATTTCTCCTAGTTTTCTAGGTCTGGAATTCACTCAGCCTCTCCTGGCTCCTAAAGACTCTGAATTACCAAGGTACTTAAGCAGGTGCCTACCTTAAAATGCATAAGTAGTCTCACTGATTTTAATAGGATTATCCACGTGTTTCAAGTTAGTCATGTGCATAAGTACCTTTCCAAGTGCAGGCTACAGTATTCTACAGCTCCCAAGAAGTCAGTCTTTTCTCAGAATAACACTAACTTTTGGAGGGGATGGAAATAAAGTGCCTGTGTGGTCCATAATGATCAGGTGCACAACAGCTGAAGCAAGGAACAAGTGCTCCAAGGCTGTAAGACACGAAGATGCTATAAATAGTATATAACCAGTGAAGATTCAAGAAAAATATTAAGAACAGGTGCAGCACAGCAGCAAGTCCAACTCTCTGTATTAGTTGAAAGACTAGTGTCTTTGTAAACATTTCTTTTTTTTTGTTTTCTTGGTATAATTGCATTTATAATATATTCTGTATAGCCCCAGAAACTGTATTTATGAGAAAAGCATTAACACCAAGAAAACCATCACCTGTATTTTACAAAGTCGATTGTGGATAGGCAACTATTTGTCAATGGAGAAAACAAACTGCCCTAAGAAAATGTATCTTGGGAGATCTTCAGAGAAGTAATCTCAACTGTTGCCAACAGTCCCCAAAACTCAAAATCAAAAGAAATGTCTTCCATTTACAGGGTAATTGTAGGAAACTAGTAGGAAATACAAAGCTGCTCTGCCAATGCATTATTAACAGTTCTATAGGTATTAATTTTTACAGGATATGCAAGTACTAGTCATCCTAGAACAGTAAAACAACTCCTATCGAGCCACATTAATGTGAGCTGCTTTAACAGGCAGTATTTCAGAGGAACTTATATTTGGATTGAATTTTTGAAATACAATCTGAAGGAATATTCTCAATACCAAATCTAGTCTACTGTTCACTTGTCCAAGTTTTGAACTACGAAATAAATCTGAGGTAGAGTACAGGACTGGAAATCCAAATAACGATCTTACTTCTTGCTGACATTCACCTCTTGCGTCACCTCGACAAATCTCCTCAACCTGGAAGTGGGATAAAATAATCTTTCACTACCTCCTCAGATCACTGAAAGGCTAAAATTGCCTTTGTTGTCTTCGAACTCTTCTCAAGAGGAGTTTGTTATCAGAGCAGCTGTAAACAACAGAAAGGATTCAGAAGATACTTCCTCACACTGCTTTATCGGCACCTAGTGGGCGCTGACGCTGCTGCAGGTCATTTACATGTTACTGACGTTAACACCTCAGCCCCTGAGATATTCTTTGCTAAGAATTCAATTTACACCTGTTGGGCAACAAGAGCCACTGTTTAACATTGACAGTTTAACAAGAACAATTACAAATACGAATGATAATAGAGTTTTAACCTGAAAAATAATCGAATACGTAGAGTGGCACTTTTCTATCTGATTCATGCATAGGCTGTAATTTAGAATTGGTTTGGATTATTTATCAAATGCACATCCTCTTCTAAATATTAACATGCTAACTGTTAACAGAAAAATCTCACAAGAATTGACATCTACACTAAAAATATCCTGGCAAAAGATCTCAGTCAAAACATACTTTTACTAGATTCCTCACAGGAGCAATATATTGACAGTTAAGTGCCTGGAAATGACCTTCCATTCTTATGCAAAAAAAAAAAGCCAATCCTTTCAAACTGAGAGCACCCTAGAAACTTTAACATCACTCTACTGTGCAGCAGGATTCTGTTCTGCCTTCTGTACCTTACTGTTTGTATCACTTGGTGGAAACATCAGCATTCCTACTATGCTAGGCAAAAAATAAAACACCTTTGAGTCAGGAGACATGTGCTGCACTATGAACAGCAGGTCATAAACTGTTTGAATCCTACTCTCCAAGCAAGCAAAGGTAAAAAAAAAATTGAATGGAAATGTCATACAGGAAACAGAATATAACCAATGAACCAATGAAGGAAAATGGCACAAAGTGTAAAAAGCATAAAAAGCCTCTCAAAGGCAGTTTTCATTGGGTTTTATTTCCCTCTGAATGCATGTGGAATTTGCTTTCAGATATAATGTGCAAGTCACTACTTTCCTGCAAAGTCTGTAAAAGCATCCAGGAAATACCTGACTAGTTCCCCATCCTGCACTCATCAAACTGTTTCCGTCATATGAGCTAAAATATTTCTACATTTCTAATGACTACATTTCCAAAAGCTTTTGAATACAACAGGCTCAGCTGGAATTTTCTAAATTTATATTTAACAAGAGCAACCTTCAAATCCTTATGTGTGCATATTAAGAGTAACAATGAATTTTCCTGTGGGTAATGGGGCAGCCCAGCTTAATATCAAGGATGTAATGTTTTCTCTAATAGTTATTGTTAATTATATACTTCACAAATCTGTGTGTTATAATTAATTTTATTTACCTGCTATGAGACTGACTATAATTAATAGCAGTTTGAAAATTACTGCTGGTAGGCTGATATAAATGGGATGAAGACTTCACAGAAAAGCTAACAACAACACAAAGCTACATCTAGCATGTAATGCTGCCTCTGTGAAGGGTAAATTCAACTCAGAGGAGTGTGAAGAAGGAATATCCATGATACCCAAAGCAAAGCAAATCTGCTTAACTATTGGCCTTGCTAGGTCTGACTCTTCTGCAAGAGAAGCAGGTTATCAGCCAGGCAAGTGCTTCAAGCAGCCATTTCTAACAGATATGAGCTAGTGCAAGAATGGCAGCAGAAAAAGACTCTTGCAAACCTGCATGACTCTCCAGTGAAAGTTGGAAGGAAACAGATCATAGTGTAGCCTATGCAATGGGTGAGTAATTTGCAACGCCAGCATGGACTCAGACAGATGGACTCTATGCTTACAAGTTCAGTGGGTCTTGTACAAAGCCAAAATTAACAGGGAGAGAGCAAGACGGAAGCAGTTGTGATGGAAAAGGAGTGAGGTATCTGATCCATGGAGGTGGGAATACTACCAGTTTTGCTAAGTGGACTCAACTACAGAAATGATGGGAGGCTTTTCTGACCAGCAGGGATCTGTAAGCCTGTACAAAGGAGTTGGTGGGCACATAAGATAAAACAGTAACACACAAGCACTTCAAGAGTTAGGCTGCATTTGGTTTTCCTCACAGAGGAAAACCTGCAAAGTGTCAGAAAAGGGAAAATTCATAAATAAGGGAATGACAAACAACTGCCTCTATCTGCACCAATTCTGCATCAGCTCCAACTCAGAGGACAACAACTGACTCCCAGCAGTGGCCCTAGAAATTTAAAATGAAAAAACCAAACAAACCCCAAATCATAGTGCTTCCTTTGTACAAAAGCTGATGTCTGCATGAGTAGTTATCCCCAGAGCCACAGCCACTTTGGGTGATATTGCATGGAAGAACAACTTCCCCTTCCCTTGGATGGCATGATGCTGGGCCAAGGGACAGCATCCAAATTACCTCAGTTCTCCCAGTGACAAATCTTATAATGGTATGTCCCTCAGGCATACCAGTTCCATACTCAAAATCTGTTGTTGCTGGTCTTTCATAGTCATGGGCTATTTCTACAGAGCATCTCCCCCACAACTGCAAGAACCTCTGGATTAATCCAAATACTGTTGCACCAGCCTAAATAACAGTAGCAGTTGTCAATGAACTACTGTTCAGAAACAACATTCTGCCTCCAGGACAGCTGGACATTGTTTATACTCAGAGGAACTGTCATTTCATAAAAATTGAACTAAAAACTGTCTCTCCCCTTCTGCTACTTTTTTTCATTTAAATACATCAAACATATACTGTATCTAATGCAGTCTAATTATAAAGTAAATAATCAAGAAAGAGCAAACATAGGTGCAAACATCTTTCTTCTCCAGTGCTGCAACTCACAGAGCTATAATGCTGAAGACTTCAACAAGAGGGGAAAAAAAATTTGAAAAAAAAAAAGAGTAAGACAAGCTGTGTAACAATGCTAGCCCACATTTTGTATATTAACACCAGCAGGTCCCACATTTAAGAAGTGAACTTAGGAAACAGATAGCATTCATCCAAAAACATGGAAACAATACACTTACCTGCAGTTCCTAAGCTAAGTAATACAGCAACCCAAAACACCCAGAACACAATGAGAATCAGAAAGGTCCAGAGTGGTTGGAACAGGAGGAAAGGAATTCTGCCAATGATTTTACCAACAATTTGGAAGAGCTGTACAGTGAATTGAAGCCTCTTTCTCAATATAAGTATAAGGGAAAGCAAAACAACCTGTTATGAGAAATAAAAAGACAAATTGTTAGGGCTTTTTCCTCAAGAAAAGTATCAAGAGTTGTCAAATGTGGGATCAGGGCTTAGAGATTTCACAAGCACATGACAGAAAGTTTGTGTAACTTTACCCAAACTTACTGGACATAGAAGAGCTTTCTGAGATACTGACTATATTCTCAAAGAGCCTGTGGATTAAAATCTGGGTTTCTGAAATCATTACTACTGTTTTTTTAAATAAAACAAGATTCACAAAATTGTAATTCACCTAATGAAAGTCTGGTTTGCTTTACAGCAAACACTAATGTACATTACATGCTACACATTGCTTTCATGTACTCTGTATATCATGAACGTTTAAACCTTCTTCTTACTCATGTCAGCTCACCACTGTTTGCAATAGTAGGAGGACCAGTCCTTTTCTGCAGAAAGGACAGTAGCACAAACCAAACTAATTTGACAGCTGTGTATGTATGTGTATTGGGCCTGGCTGAGCTGCAAAGCAGACATAAAATGAAACCTCCTTTAAATATTTTTTCCCAAAGTACAAAACCAAAACCAACAACAAAACAAAACAAAAACAAACAAGAAAACGTCCAGCAACAACAAAACACAAAGTCAAAATCCCCACAATGTCCCCAGTTCTTCGTATATGGCAAGAAACTATGAACAGCAATTAAAAGGAGAAGTTGGAATCTATAAAATATTAAGTGCAACCAGTGGCAGTTTCTCATCAGTTTTCTTGCCTGCTCTAGAGAAGTCACTGGCTGTGAAGTGTTACCTGCAGCATTGCATGTTCACACAGTTCCGTAAATGAAAGTCAGTTGTACTGGAACACATATGCATAGAAAGAAACCTCTTCTTACCCCTTTAGTATCAACAGAAGTAAAAACGTCATAACTTATAGAGGATATGAAAAAAATCTGATCTGTGACACACTTGTATTTGTCACTAAACAGTCAGACTGTCTGTATCTGGTGAATTCCAGTCTACAGATCCTGTTCTGCTTTAAGGAAACAGAAGAACAATAATTTTGACAAATGTCTCATGAAGTACAAATTGTCTGTACACTCACATTGAGCAATGATTCCTTTAACATCGCAACATTACAGTGAAAAAATCACTTTAAAAGCTGCAAGCCAGAGTATGATTTTCTATTGGAAAACAAGGTCAATGAAGGAAAAGCAGAATTTAACCCCACAACTTGAGGCCTAGACACTGCTGCCTGTGCTTCACTACCCCTGCCCCTTTCCTTGTCTAAAAGAGCTGCCAACTCTTTCACCTACTGACAGGATAGGCTGAATCCACAGATCTCATGTTCATATTGAGCCAGTGCTCCTCTGTTCACCCAACATGATCCTCCAGTTAGCTGATGCAGAGAAGAATGGAGATGGAACACAACTGACTCTCATTTTCAAATTTGAAAGGAACAAAGAATTATTTTTACTGTAGCAGAACCACTGTAGTTCAGCCTCTGCCATTGCTTAGGGTAAAATGCAACTTACAGTAACTATTGTTGAGAAGATAGCATATCCAAGCAAAAATTTTACATTTTCCTTTTCCGTTTCCAATTCAGTGCTGGGATCATTCCTGTAGTCATAATACAGCCACCAGAGAACACCTGAGACAACTGAGCAAAGAAGAGCAGCATGAAGGTGGGCAGCACTCCCCAGGCTGCAGCACACTGCTGTTGGTAGGCTGCTGTCTGCCTGGCCTCCTTCATGAGTCTCCCAGTCTTCCACCAAACCCAAGCTCAGCTCCAGAATACTGTTGCATGGCAGAAAGGCACAGCATCGATGATCACAGAGAAAATTCACATAATGGTCTGTTAGCCTGAGGTAAAACCGCAGCAGAATGTTTGGATTTCTTGCAGCTATTCTAAATCTCAGGCATGTAATTTCACTAAGGAGATACAAAGCTTACTTTCATGGAATGACAAGCTTTAGCTGGACACATTCCTATAGCAGGCACTGTAAAATTTCACTAACTTTCTTTGAAACAGTAGCATTTTCATAACTACATTCATCTGCCAAAAGAAATATTGTTTCCAGGCATCTATAAAAAAAATAAAAATCATCATCATCCCAACAGTCAGCAGCTGGAACTGCACAGCCAGATCTTGGCACCAAAAGGCAAGCAGCACTCAGCCTGGAAACGGCTGTGGTAAGCTTAAGGTTACTGAGGATGGCCATGGAGAAAAAGCATAGCTGTTTGTTCAGCTGCATCTCCTTCAGTTCTGTGAGCTGATCTGTTTAACTAAGCATATGCTAAAAAGGCAAACATACTTACATAACAATCCAAACACAACCAGTGCAATCAAAATATGGACCAGAAGTGTTCGAATGAATCTGAAGGCTAAAACCACTATAAAACAGAAGGCTGAAAAAGATACAAAGTATGTTTATTATGAGTCTTACAGTCCATTTAACTTAATTCTTATTTACTTTAAATATAAAGCTATGGTTCTTGAAGAATTTGGGCTTTTATTTTTAAACAGTGGTCTCAAAAGCAACAGCACTTAGTAATGCTAGCAAGATTTTTAACATTTAAAATACACAGTTACCTATAACTTACTAATAATAAATTTACAACTGAAATATTTCACCTCAGGTATTGTTAGCTTTTCAATAATATCTTGTATAAGTTAAAATGCTGATGCCATTTTTTAATAAAAAATATCTTACAGTCCCCTGAAATGAGATATATGATCATATGAAGAAACAGAATCTGATATTTCATAGAGCTATACTTCATAAGTCTATTACATCTCTTGACAAAATGCAATCACTTTTTATTAAAAACAACTCCGTCCAAAAATATGAAAAAGATCACTTTAAAAATATAAAGTTAATAAAAAGATTTGAAACCTCACATTCTAATTGAATACCATTATTCACATTTTATTTATAACCTTACCTAGTGCAAGGACACTCAGTCCTATCACAGTATCTCTTCCTGCCAATATTCCACTCAGAATTCGGTGAAAAACATCCATTTCATTAACCATCCTTATTAAGACGGATGCATATTTGGAATAACATTCAGGACTTTGTGGAACACATCGATTAAATAATGGAAAAGATTTGCTGGGAGGTTAAAAACAAAGATGGTAAAAAATATTTATTTTTGGACAGTTTCAAATCCAGAGAAATCCATTCCATCACTCTCTTTCAAGCTCCTCTACAGTACCCTACCAGCATCTTCAACACAGCTTTGCAGCCACAGCTGGCCAATCTGATCTGTATCCTGGCAGGCATCCTCCCTGTCCAGGAGACCTTGCATATGCAGTCCAACACAACAGGGCACTGGGTGTGGGAGTGGGCTGTTACAAATGGTAGTTTCATGTTTCACCTGCAAAATAAACTCCTAGCAGCAGCATGCCTGTATCACTGTACCAGAACATCCATTCAAGATCAGCCTGGGGGAAAAAATGAACTATCTCAGTCACCATCAGCATGTAGCTCCTATTCCCATACTAGTCTGGCTTCACCTGCTTTGCTCCCGTGTGTTTATATAAAACCTAAACTCACACTAACATAACTGTAAGCTATGTTGTTGCAGATAATTTTGGACTAGACCACAAACACTGTGCATTGTTTTTATGATATTTAAGCATCCAAAAAGCCACATCAAAACAATGTTTGTAAGGTACAATTAACACCAGCAAATATTTACATGCAAAATTATTTGGCACTCCCAGCTAAGTTTCTTGACTCTATTGTTGCACTTTGGCAATGTTGCACTACAACAGCCAAAGACATACTCATACCTAAAAAGGAGAGGTTTATTCATTAACAGTTAAAAACTTCTCTGACTAGTTTTGTTTCCACTATGAAATATTACTGTGCAAGATGAATAACTGCTGAGTTCCTTGTCAAATGGAAAAAAACCCTAAAAGAAGTAAGTAAAACATGCCATATTTTTAATCAATTTACATGCTCTCCACTGTCTATAATGTTTTTACATCTCCTACTCTCTTCTCTTTGCTTTTCTCCTCTATTTTCTCTTGTTGGGAGCAGATGACTTAGCTCTGCAAACATGAAGATTCTAATTCTTTGCTGTGTTTTCGTGACACGGGGGAATTTTATAATCATGGGTTTAAGGATTTTGACTCACAAATGCCAAATGTTAAAGACAGTGCCATCCACAGTCCTGGGCTTCAAGCCAGCTGGCTACCAAATGATTCTGATTGGAAATTTCTGAGTTCAGGATAATAAGCTTGGTCCAAGACCACAGCTCCTCTTTAGCATTGAGGGAAAGAGCAAAAGCCCGTTCAGGAGATAAGTTGCTCCTCATACGGAGTGCTTTTGTCCTGATTTGCAGCGGAAAAATCTCTAAAGGGTAAAGGAATGGAGGGAACGCAGTCCTTGTTCATTCTGTGGGACAGGACACTGGTGTGTTCACAGGCACACATGAGAACTCATAAGGATACATGTACAAACATAAACAAAGCAAAACCTTTCTGGCTGTAAAGCATGAAGTCATAGACAAAACAGAGGAAGTAACAATCCTCAGGAAGCTCTTTAGATTCAAGGATATTGTAAAGTACCCAGTAACTCTTACCTTGGTGGAACTGGCAGTGTGGGACACAGCTCAGCTGCCTTTGGATCTAACGTGTAACTTGAAATGTTCAGGTTGTAAACACAAAGGCAAGAACCTAAGAAGGAAAAAACAAAGGTAACTTAATAGCAGGTAAAGTTTTAGAAAAGAACACATTATCAATTAAGTTTTGTTTACACTTCTGATCCCCTAGCAGGCCATATTCATCCTTGATATTCCAGTGGGAATGTAAATAAAAAATTAGTTAACTGGGTAAATCCAAAGCAACCTCTGCAGAATCTTTTGCCTTCTAGACTTTTCTGTGAAAGAAAGGCTGGATACATTTAAGACATTCAAAATGCAATACTGCCCTCTCCCAAGAGATAAACATGCAAGCAGTTTAGCATGCAGAGGGAATTTCATGCAATTGTATTCAGTTACACTAAAATACATAGTATTACACTAAAAATACATAATATCACAGCTGTTTACAGGTTCCTGTACATAACAAATTACAGCAAACTATCTTAAATTTAAATTGTCAATTTAAATAGCAATCCTTGCCAAACAAAACAACAAAAAACAATGGAATGCTGAAGTCCAGCAAAAATAGCCACTAACATTTATATGGTCTGCAGTTTACACATACCCTGTGGAATAAGGGTTAGGCTACAGGTTATTTTATTTACATGTTGGACATACATGAACTGGAGCTGCCTCTTTTGCACAACAGCTACTTCTGACATCATATCCATCTTGAACAGCAGAATAAAATAAATTTCTAGGTGGAATAGCAAACTGTAGGATTTGATGTCTAAAGAGATAAACCCACTTGAGTAGCTCCAGAATTAATAATTCCACCGCAGTTTTAACTGAATTTAAACAATCAGTTGGACTAGTTTAATGGTAAGAAACAATTCCCTAGCATAGCAAACATAAGAATAACAAAGTGAAAGTTGTTCAAGTGTTCTACAGATAAACAAAGATATTCATATTCCTTGTTGCACACCATTATTCCTTGCAAAACTCTGGAGGTCTTCCAAAGAGTTGAGCTGCTCTTGTGGACAACTAGACACGCACAAGGAAAGTGAACTGATTTTGAGGCTTTGCATTTCCAGGCTGCATGAATTCAGAAAGAACACATACCTAGAAAGGAAAAAAAAAGATCCTCTTTTCAAAAGACAAGCTTTCTAGTTTTTAGAACTTTAAATTCTGAGCCTTCTATTTTTTTGAAGTACTACAAAGGAAGTTAATCTATTTTTCCACATAAAATGGAAAAAATCAGAGTTTGAAGTCAGAAATAAGCAATTTGAGAATATGCTACGTTTTTGCACTTCATTTTACATTCTTAAACGGGATCAGAAGCTGCCAAGCCAGATGCCATCCTACAAGGTTCATGGGAGGTGACAGAATGACTGTATTTCAGCATGCCACTTCCTTAAGTACAAAGATTTCCAATCTGGAATCACCGCTGCTTTGGCTGATGTCTTATTTAAGATTGTGTTTAAGAAGCAGCCAGCACAAAGCATAACAATACAGCACATTTTCAAATTTATCTTTTTAGTTTCACTCACCATTTTACACCACCTTACACTTTTTTTTTTGTCTTTCAAAATAAGCATGTATATATACACATATGTATGTGATTGACAACTAGATGTATAACTTAGTATAATCTGAGCTACTTACTTTTTATTAGTCATGTCCTGTCCAGAAAGGGGTGCCCCTTTTACAGGAGTGTTCTTCCTACCACATATGTTCCCGAAGCTGTCATATCCAAGCACAAGCCTTTCTGCTGCACCAGCCATCAGAGCATAGCCAGTTACAAACATCTGTTAAAACGTTTTTAACGTGAAATCATGCCACAATAGCTTTTTCTTCCCATACAACAAATACTCCTTTTAACCCATGCATTTTTGTCCTGTGGATGCAAACAAGTCTAAAATTCACCCCTCTGCACAAGGCCAGAGCAAGTCATATGGACAAGTTTAGCTCTACTGGCTCCTTAGAGCTTTCTCTGGTCTATTGTTGAAAGTATATAAATTAAGCAAAGTATCACAGGAGAAGAAAGATATGGGTCCTGATTAAAAACCCATGAAAACAGTAGTAACATGCTAAAGCTAAACACTGCCTCTTCTGAAGTTCCTGTGTCACTAGGCAAGGTCACTCAAATGGTGATTTTTTTACACGCTCACTGCTGCTCATTTTTCAGGGTGCCCTTCAAGACACACCTGAGCAACATATATCCTGAAACACTGAGCCCTTGCAGTTGCTAGTGAATTTAGTCAGAAGTATATTTTAAACACATAAGGTATAATTAAAATGTAGGTTACGTGAAATTTCAGGAAGACGCATTCTTTAACACGTTTAAAACCTGGGGGCAGCCACACTGTGGACTCAGGTGACACTGCAATGATCCTTTTAGATACTCTGCTGTGGGATCAAAGCCTCAGCAGACCAGCCCCCTCCAAATCCGAGGGGCTAAGCACCAAGTAGCAGCAGCCCTTAGTCAATATAAGACATCTTCCCTAGGAATGCAACTTAAACCCTGCTAATGTACCCCACGAGGGCCAAAATGCCCCTTGAAAAGAATCTTTCCAAGTGCCAAAAAGAAGAAATTTTTTTTTCTGGGAAGTTGGTGAAGTTCTGAGCACTACTTTACCCAAAGGTTTATTTACAGCACTGCAGCTACTGGAAGAACTCAGTTGGTTCAACTGTCTCCTGTGTCTCATGGGGTGTAAACCACATTTTGCACACACCAAGAACAATACAACACACTAAGCTCATTGGCTACATGCCAGCTGTTGGCAGCAGCAATTCTTCTCAGTCCCACATTAATCACTACTATTTTGCATGGATATAGCTGAACATAAGCTGTGCTGGAGACTGATTGCACCTATCAGATACAGCACAACTGCTTTATTCTTAAGATTTAGAGTCTTTATTTGTTATTCTACTTTTAACACTTGTGACTAAAGACAGCACCTGAGAAAAAACTGGGTCCCATACACAAAATATGTAAGTACATGCTTCCTCAGTTCCCAGTGTAGTCTCATTTTCACTTACATGTTTGCAGTCTAACTAATAAAATAGTTTGGGTTTTTTTAATTTATGACTGCATGCTAATGCTGCCTCAATACGAAGATCTTTGTAGAGACTCCAGAATTAAAGCTGACATACAAAGTCTGGATGTGACATTTGTTACAGTAACAAAATATTTCAGATACAGTTTATTTACATAGCAAATAATGTTTAATAATTAAATTGTTTTCAGAAAAAGATGAGGTAGCATTGTAACTCAACCTGAAACATGCTTTCACAAAAAGTCTGGCTTTCCTTCCAAAGATGGACATTCAGGTTCATTGCCATCAGTGTGCGAAATACTGTATAGCTGTGAAATTTTTTTCACTTTTAAGTGTAGAATGCAAGTCAAAAATATTGTTAAGTAATAGACGGCTGCATGACTGCTGAAGGGGTGTGTCTATACACACCCATGATATGCATTTCCAGAGTTATTAATGTAGTTTAATTTTTTTCACTATGTGAGCAAATCAGTATTACCAAAAATTCTTTAATGTTTTAAAAATATGACCAAACAAAACAAATACATGTATGCAATAAGCTATTTCACAGAACCTGCAAAAAAAAACAAACCCCAAAAAACTAGTGACAGAAAACCAAACAAAAGTCCCAAATCCTCACCGTTTGACAGGTTTATTTTTTGGCATTCCCTCCACTGATCAAAGTACTAAGCCTAAGACAGCATGTAAAAAAACTCTATCCTGTTTAAAAAGTTCAGCTTCTGCTTATGCAGTATTCAAAATCTGAATGCATTCTTCTGCATCAGCTTCCCTTAAAAAAGCTATTAAGAACTGAATTGAAAACTGATTAATAGCATATTCACCAGAATCCTGAGCAGCATCAGACATATCATGAAAAAACCAATCATACTTCAGAAAGACAAAGCCTGTTCCTAAAAGCTTGCTTGGTGTTCTAAGCACAGTACAGAGAGTGACTTGGTATAACATCAGAGGGGCATGTTGCAACATAACAAGACTGCAATGAATGAGATAAGTAGAAACAAGAGCTCATTCAGAGCCTAGAGTAACTTACAAAAAAGTGAATTCTCAATATAAAGCACATGGGCAGAACTTAAAAGTCTGGGTAACAGGCACTGCAATACAGCACTGCACTGCCACAAAGGTCAGTTCTGCCCCAGTGCAATCCTGGAACCCTAACTCCTGTGCCCATGATAACTTCTGTTTAGACTTTAGCATACCACTGTGCAGAACCCCCTTAACTTTGGATCTGTTTTTTCTTCCAGAAAAAAAGCACGCTTACCAAACCAGCCCAGAAAAGAAAGAAGAGGAGCAACCAGAGAGCATCTGTGCACTTTCTGTAAATGACTGGTCTCCATTCCCTTGGTTCAGAAACACTATCTCCGGAATCCTAGAATGAAATAAGAAAGAAAAGAAGGAAACGCTAAACTTCCTGTGAAGTTGAAGTCAAATTTCAAATGGCTGAGAGAGCGTATGAGTATAACCTTGTACTAAAAACGCCAAACACCTGGTAACTCCGTATCTACAGGAGCTACGCAACGCCTCCATAGCGAGGTGCGCTGTCACCGCACCCCATCTCGTACCGCCCAGGGCAGGCATGGCCCCCACCGCAGGCCCAACAATTTCTCCCCGCCCCCCGCCGCCGCCCCGGCCCAGCGCTCACCTGCTGCCAGCCCCCGCGCCGCTCCATGCTCTCGTCCGCCGGACCGGGCCGGGATGGGCCGGGCGGGGGCGGCAGCGGCAGGCGGGCCTAAGGCGAAACGGGCTCGGTGGCCGTGGCAGGGCACTAGCGCCCGCCGTGCGCGCCGCGGCGCCGGTCCCGGTCCCGCCCGGGAGTTGCGCGCCGGCCGGGCAGCTCCTCCTGCCGCTGCGGCTGGGCACTACCAGCACCGGCCTAGCCGCTCCTCCCGCAGCCGCTCGGCAGGCGGGCCGCGGTCCCGCTGGCCAGCTGCGTTTACGGGAGGAAGCAGCATTTTTCACCCCGAAGCCCTAACGCCGGCTGGCCAGGGGACGGCAGGCGCTCCTCTCGCCTGCCCCGCGTTCGTCCAGTCAACTCCCTCGATAGCAGAACGGTTGCTTCAACTGGGAACAGCTGTCTCCCCCACTGCGGCCTCAGTACGACCCCCGCCGGGCTGGCGGCCTCTCCGCCCGGGGGCACGGGAACGCCGGGGGCTACGCGGGGCCGGCGGTCCGGGTTTGGGCCTGGGCCAGCTCCCGGGGAGGGCGACAGGGCCGGTGTAAGGCTGCAGTTCGTTCACAGCCGCTTGCAAATAGGCACTGGCCAAAAAGGGAGGCTCGTTTCTCACCGTTAATTACTTTGGTTATGGGAAAACTGTAGATTTGCTACTGCCAGTACAAAACGTGAGGTGTTTGCTTGTGTAAAGCCAACTAACACTGATACACGCTTGGCTGTTCTGGCTCCAGTATCAATATACAGTCAGTCTTTTTCATATCCTTTTCAGCTTTTTTTATTTGGCTGATTTTTTGTTTGTTTGTTGTTTGTACAGTTACACTGGACTGACTTGTCATGTTAGACTATAATTACCTCTCACTGATGGCCACATGAATTTTTCATGTGCAGGAACACCCACGACTGAATTAGATCAGTGCTTGTAACTTGAATATTTGACTAATGAATGCAGAAAATATTAGCCACTTTTAATAACTTGTTTTCTCAGTGCTGTCCCTGCTGTCTTTTTATGTTCACTAAGTTCAGCTCAATAATCTAGAGAATATTATGAATTGACAGTATATTATTTAAAGTATATTTTTGTGCCCTTCCTGACAGTCAATGTAAAATATATCCTCTTTAAGTAGTAATACAACAACTGCAATAAAATGGAATTAAGTTGAAGCTATTATGGAAAGCTTTTTAAGAATTGGCCTATCTTGTATAGGAGACAGCATTAGGCTGGCCTTACCTAGAAAAAAGAATTTATCCCAGTCCTCAAGGGAAAATGTAGAAAGAAACTTTGGCGACAAACTAGCATAGGTGGAATTAAATAATATCAGAAACTGGGATTTAGAAAAATATTTTTTTTAAAGAAGAAAAAAAAAATCTCCAACCCAGAGCATTTCAGAGTCCTCCTAAGCCAACTGTTTTTAACTGATTTAACAGAGCTCAGTACAATTCTGATCTAAATTTACCACCACCACACTCAAAATTGAGGAAAGCATGAGAGGAAAGGTTTCTATAATCTCTATGTCTTACAAAGGATTCATTAAACAGTTTACTTTCCAGCCAACTCACAGTTCTCGTGTCTTTTATCAGCATTGTGCCTTTTAATGCTCATATTCCTTCAATTAGCATAGGAAAAGTTATTGTACACTTGGTAGCAAATAACTCAGGATTAGAATAGGGCTTTTTAAAAAAAATTCAAATTAGATATTTTATTTATAGGTTTGGGTTTTTTTTCTGAATTTCCGATCTGATCAACATTTATTCCATTTAGTAACAGATGAGTAATTTTATCATGCGTCACTAGGTGGTGCTCTGCTCCTTGCTTAAAGTCAGAACATTTCTGATTGGTGAGGTGAGGTTTCTGCTGTTGTTAGCCAGTATCCAGAAATAAGGGTTTTCACGCTACATTTAAAGAGACTACCAGGAAGCAAGGCTCAGATTGGATAAGGGATTTAAACATCCACATCCAAAATGTAACACCAAAACCTCTTACTTGTTATTTGTCCAGTCCTGCAAGTGCCCAAATTGCCAAGATCGATTTTAAGCTCTCTGTCTTGCCACTTTCACAGGAAGGAGCCTCATTCTGCAGCTGGGTAGTTCAAGCACTTAGTAGGGAGTAGTAGAGAGTTTTAGAATTGACTTTTTTTAGGGTTAATCCAGTTTAACCTAAAATAGAAATGAGATAAAGAGTTCCGGAAAAAGAGTTTTGGATTACAGAACTCTCATGAGGGCACTAATGAGTTGTCCAGAGAGGTGTACACTGGCTTGTGCTCTCTCTCTCTCTGGTGAGAAGCCCAGGTTGGATGGAGTCTTTGGTCTACATGCACAATATGCTAACTTCATAATAAGCTTCATCTAAGTCTTGTATCCAACTACAGCTGCTTTCCTGGGTGATGAGTATGATGAGGTTCCACATTCACTTACGAGTCTTCACTGCTCTTTCTAGTATGTAATGTTTCTTGTAAAGGCAAAAAAATACTTAAAATCCTGGAGTAGTCAGGAACTCACAGTGATTTAACTGTGAATTAAGACAAGAACCATTCAACCTGTTTGGTGTGTTGTGGTGGGGCAACCACAGAAAGGGAGATAAACATTTACATTTTCAAACTACTTGTAGGTTTCAAGATTTCTTTGTAGTGTTTCCCATAATCAGACACGTTTATCAGGATTAGTAAAAGAAATACTGCAGCAGTGAAAACTTATTGGCATTTTCCCTCTGGTTTCAATTTGTTGTTTTTCACGAAGTCACCTAGAATACATAGAAGAAAACCAGACATAAACTCAAGCATCCTGAGCCCAAGCCTCTTCTTTAACCACAAGGTTCATATTATTTCTTTGAGTGTGTTCTTTATTCGCAGAGAATGAACCCTGCTGCTGCCTGCACTTACAGCTCAACTTTCTTACCAAGAATCTCACCTTGTTATAACTAGGGCAGGAATGTGGGTTGGGAGAGGAAGGTCCCTAGATGAAAGCATGACAGCTCCTTGCTAGACTGGTTAAGTGAGATGACTGCCCCTATCTATATCCCCTTCTGGGTCAGACAAGAAACACAGACCAATTACCTTAATAGCAGTACACAGCAACCGAGAAAATCAACATAAAAGAAAAGATTTTCTGCCTAATTAGAGAAGGTGGAGTTGAGCATAATTTCCATTACTCTCAAATGATCTTGCTTATGTTTAGTAGCTTAGCAAGTATGCACTATTCCCCATATATAGCTATGTTACTTAGAATACCCCAAGTTGAAACTCCCAGAGACTGGATACAGTGCCACCTCTCGTTTTCAAGCTGCTAGTCAGGTTTTCTGACAATTCCTACTCTAAAGACCTGTGTTTATGACCTTACCTCAGCTGAACTACTCAGTCTGAAATTTATCATGGAAGGTGCTCAAGATTCTCAGACAACTTCAACACAAATTATTCAGTCATTTCTAAGAACGAACTTAGAGAAGTAGAGATTATGGTATCCCCTTTTGGGGTAGTAGTAAAGAAATTATACATTATTTGGATCAGATATTTTAAATGGACAAGGATAAAGAAGTGCTTTCTGCATTTTCCCATGTCTGTGAAACTTCATCCACATTTGCTCAAATCACTTTGATAAATTATAGCGTATTTCAGTCAACTTACTGAGCTTCATAGCTAATGAATCTGAAGACTGTGTCTGTATGGTGCACTCCTGAGCCTGCCTGAGATGGTTCGGACTACCCTGAGATGTGCTTTCGACCTGCACATACTTTCACTGTTTTGCCTGTGCCCCAGTGCTTCTCTTGGTGGTGGTCAGACACAATGCACAAACAAGGATTGTGAGATGAATGTAATGAAAAACAAAAGGAGAAATGGCTATTGCTGTTAAACAGCTTCTTGGAGTTGGTAAGGAATACCTTGGTTAATAAGGAAAGCAGGGCCTAGGAGCTCTCTGAGGATAAGGTGATAAATAAGTCAGTATCAGGAAGGATCATTAAACCATTTACCCTAGGGCTGTCTGCAGTGGGCCATTATGCCTCTCTTGAGCCATGGTAACTGCTAATGATCAAAGTCTGAAAGGAAAATGGGAGATTATGACAGTAGGGGAATGGCAGCCAGAGAGAAGAGGTAGACAGGGAAGTGGCTGGTGAGAGACAGCACTTAGAATTGGAGGGAAGGGCAGGATCGGATGTCAAAGAGGCTGAGAGCCAGGAGGAAGGAGATGGTTGGAAAGGACAGGTGAAGATTGAACAAAGAAGGAACCTGAGAGCTGAGGGAGGTTAGGATTGTTGTAGGGGGGCATATAGTTGGTAGATCAGAGAGGCCTGAAAACTATATGGGGATTAGACAAGCAGCAGCCCAAACCCTGAAGGTATGTAAAAGATTAAGATTATGGGAAATGAGCAAAGGAATCTGGGTCTGCTACCACTTCCTTTCACAAACAGAGTATCACCTTTCCTTTGCTGTCAGCAAACATCCACAATGCTGACTTGAAAGTTACCTGTCACACTCTGGCCTAACAACTCAAATCACCCTACTAGGTTTCTGATTAACCTGCTAGTACTGTCAATTACTCCACTGGATCAGCTGGCAGAGGTCTGTCCTATTTATCTAGGGAATCCAGTCCTTCTGATGACTGGAGTTAGCGTCTTATGTTAGCTTTTCTGTTTGCTCACCTAGAAAATCCCACCTGGTAATATATTTACAGCTGGCAAGTTAACTAATAATGAAAAGTTAAGATAAACTTTTTTTTTTCTAGTAATTTGATGATGTTTGGGATGCTGCACTTCTCAGCCTTAAAACTCACTTGAATTGAACAAGTTGTTAACCAACTAATAAGCCACTTATTTTCAGATTCCAATGAACATCAATCCCACCTGGATATCTCCAATGCATTGAGCTCTATTTTTATTTCAAATGCTGATTATTGAGTAGATTCTCCAGGGATCTAGAAGGGTAGAGTGTACACATCTTATAGCCCAGACATATAGCTTTATCTTACTACTCCTAATGACAATGCCTCCTATGATTTACCAAACATATGAATCATTCAAGGAAAGACTATAATGCCACAAAGTTAATTTGTTCCACTTTCCACACAAGCAAGCAGAGATCTGCACAAAGAGCCCTTTCATCCCTGCCAATATGCAAGCTAGAGTACAGTCTGACCCTAGGAAAGTGTTTTGAGTATGTTTGCTGAGCTGAATCTGATAATAAACTTAAGGGCTGACTCATTTCAAGGTTTTAAAACAGAGCAAGAGGATCAGTGTTTCAGGATTACATAGTACTTTATATACCAACCCAGACAAGAAACAGCACTAGAGCTGTAGCTTTGTGGAATGTCAGAACTACGGGTACATGGAATGGGTAGCATAAAATGAAAGGGCTTGAACTGGAACTACTTCTGTTGTTGAAGACTGTTAATATCCCTCTTCAGTCCAGAAAGTAGGCATGCCAGTACATCTGAGTGCATCAATACAGAGAACAGAGAAGTAATTGTATTCAGAAAAAGCCAGGGAAGGGAAGAATTTAAGAAGTGAGTGGTGTGGATTTGTAAGGTTGGAGAAGGGTGGCTTGTTCTGTAAATTATGTAAATGGAAGGAAGGATGGAATGCATTCCTGAGGGCAGCAAAGAAAACAGAATAACTTAGGATAAACCCAAATCAAACAGGCAGCTAGTGAATGGCAACAAGCCAGACCACATGGAGTTTGTATAAATATCTGTGATCTCCACAGTCAGTTCTAGTTCTGAATGAAAAGGATAAAAAGTTTTCATTAACTGGGTGGAGACCAGGGCAGTGTGATTTTTATCACAACTGAGATAAACAACAGATTCATTACAAGGACTAGACTAAAGACTTCTGTGCTAGCACAAGACCCTTCACTGATAGTTTAGTTCTTGTAAGGACAATTTATATTAATGTGTTCTGCTACTGAATGTGTGCCACTGAAAAATAATTATGTCGAATCCAGACAAGCAGCTTGGACTGCAAGCTGGGCATTAGGCCCTCTTAAAAGTGCTGCATTTGCACAAAAGTTGCTGCTGCCGCCGCAGATTTGACCACATGATGTCACTCTCGGGCAGTTTGGTCAGTCCTGGTCTTTGGCTACAGCAGAAGGGTTATGAGCTTCAAATGGCAAGCCCGTATAAGAGCACCACTTTGTTTACATTGTCTTCTAAGCTGCGTAACTGCATTTTTATTGTTGCTTTTAGTTTTGGACTTCCTGGGCACTGATTTTCACTGGTTCCTCTAGTGACTACTTAAAACTAATTTAATGGATGTATTGAGTTTAAAAGGATGTAGAATTCTATCTGCATTTTATAGTTGTCTTTTTAAAACAAAACCTGTTACTGTATAGTGAGGCTTGTATGGCAGCGTATATTTTCCTAGTTTTTCTTCTTACAAGCAACACAGTTTTCATATAGAGAAGGCATTAGACCATCTAATCTACTCAAACCTAATGTTCCCTGGCAGCCACCAGAGAAGCTACTCAAAGCTATTAGGTTATTTGCAGACTTCTTTGTATTCACTGCACAGTGTGGTCTATTACTGCAATTATCAACCATAAGAATAATCCTGATTTTAGTCAGGAGTTCCAGGTAAAAGCTCTTCATGTGTAATAATGTGTTAATGCATAATTTTATAAAATTGAGCAAGATCCAAAGTTCCACTGTAATGCATGTTAAAACGACTCAGAAACATGGCATCTTCATTGTTTGAAAAGAGAATACTGAACATCCTGCCTTGGTCAGCCTGTTAATAGCAGGAAGAAAGATGACTGTCTATTTACTTAGTACTAATAGGCACCCCTTCCAAAGAATCAAAAAATCTGCTCTCTAAACACTAATGTTTGAACAGTGAGTTTAAAAAAACTCTATGTGGCTAGTCATGTTGAGTCAGATCATGGTCCACAAGATGTCTGTTATCTATATGGCCTATTTTTTATACTACCTGTGGTTCACCTTCATGAAACTTCTCATAAATCACCTGCTCAATTAAAGTTTCACCTTAATTACTCATGAGAAGAAAATCACTAGGAGGTGGAGTGCAGCTGTGGAACCACCAGTCAGTGGCAGTGTTACAGAATATGCTATGGCATGATTTACGTAAACAGTTTATTCACCCTCCTTAAAGTTATACTGAATCAGCACCAAGGCCACATATGAGAAACTCTCAGATGAGTAGCTCTAACTCATCAGACTTCTGTAGTCATCCTTATAGGCACAGATTTTTACAGGATAAGAGTCCAATAGCTGAAATATTTGTTAAGAACAGTGGTCCAGTTCTGCAAACTGTAATTAAATAATTCCAACTTTATTAAGAATTCCTGGGATCCAACATTATATGCTACTGTTTCAGAGACAGGAAACCTGAAATCTAAAGTTTCTTCTACGACATTTTATTTTTCCCCATTATCCAAAAAGATACAGAATATTGTTACATGTTAACTATCAGACTCTCTTAAGATCTTATCCTACATATATCAATGAAGCTCAGCTAGTAAGAGCAGCTGGGTTATAAAGACAAAAGCCTCATGGCTCCATGTCATTGGCCAGCCCTATTCTGTTTCAGGGCTCTTTCTATTTGCTTCCTGGTACTTCAGTTATCAATATATATTTCACACAATTTTTAACCACTTTGCATCAACGTTTCCATTGATGATTTACAGTGAAAGAAAAAACAGTTTTCCTATAATAACAGTAGGATCAATATTCATTAATTTTGTAGTATTGTTACTAAAGTTGATTTTGTTCCATTTTTAAGGTTAAAGAACAGCATTCTTCTGAGACTTCAAGTAATAACACTGCTTCTGTAATAACAACTCATCACTCTGGTCATAATACTTATTATAGAATCCTAATGTAGCTTATAAGCAATGCTATTTTGTAAAATGATTTTGTAGTGTTAGGTAAAATGAGAAACAGTATTACTTTTTTAGTAGACTTTGAGACCTATGTAAAGAAAAATGTTCAGAAATGTCTCGGTATTTTTGCAGTATTGATTTATTTTGATCTTTGCACATAAACCAAGGAGTGTTACTCATCTGCTGTGGTTAAAAAACAGAACAGTATTTCTAGTCTGCCATATTATCGATAAAGGGATGGGGTAGCTACTGTACTTTGATAATCTTCACACAACAAAAAAGGGTTCTCATTCTACTAGCTGTTCCTACAAGAGCTACCTTTTTCCTAGCAACTGTGTATCATTGCAGAGGGGTAAACTATTAGGTAATGTATGACAGAAAAACACTTGATGGGAAGTAAAAATATCTACTTTGAGCAAACAACTTTTGAGGAAACAACATTTTGCAGCAATCACTGCATGTTTAAGAATGGAAACATATTTTGAAAAGAGGATGTTGAACCTCTTTCTAGTGACTAAAATTTGAAGTAGTCTGAGCAACAGCAGTATAATAGTTTCCTGTTCACGTAGCGTGTTTGCACAACATAATGCTGCTGATAGTGCTGCCTATAAAGTGTATAACACCCGAAGGATGTACATGTGTCTGGGAATTCCCATGGTCCTTCCTGTCTACCCATAAAGGGTATTCATAGGAAGAAGATAAACCCAACATCTACAGGCTAAGCATGCAAACTCTTATTCATACAGTTTACCACTCTTCACCCTGTTGACCTCCGAACATTACACTTCAAATGTCTGTATTTAAATAGTCAATCATGTGAGAGTAATTATCCAGTTTTCTGTCAACACTTCGCTCAGAAAATAAATAGCACGCCATAACACAAGCAGTTTGAAATTTGATTCTGTTTTCTGTATGTAAATCTTCTAGGAGAGTTAGAGTTGTGATTCTGCTCCATTCTGGCTTTTCTTTGAACACGTAGAAACCCGGAGGACAGGTAGGGGTTTGGCTGCTATTACTGAAAGCAGAATATTTTGAAGTACACCAGGACATACCAGCAACTTGTGTTCACAGTGTGCCCTCATATAATTATTTGTTTGTAGTAATTTGCTTGCCCATTCTTGCAGGAAGAATTTTTGTATGATTTGGGTTATATGGAGGGACCTGTACTTTAGACAGTTTCTCCCTTCTTCTGTGCCTCACTCACTGCTCTCAAGCAAGCATCTTCACCTCTCCATGCCTCAGTCCTGCCTCTTGCTTGCTAAACTGGAAGTAGCTGTGTTCATCTGCTCCCATAAAGCACTTTCAGCTCCATGTATAAAAACCAAGCTATTTTTGCCACAAATAGCTTTGTTTGTTATTCTAATCTGATTATGGTCTGCTATGGACCATATACAGTGTAAGGAGAAAAATATGTGTATTGCATACAAGTTATAACTTTGATAGTACTCATGTGACCAGATTGTTGAAGTTCTAAAAATAGTGGCCAGTGTATATCAATTTTCCTATTTCCAGCTGATTTAATAAAAAAAAAAATCAAATATTCAATTTTTTTCTAGGAAAATAGGCATCAAACCAAAATATATTTATTTTACATAATGAAACCTGAATAAAAACATTCACCTGTGATATGTTTCCCCCAGAAATCAGCTATCTGCAAAGCAGCTTTGATATTCACATCACTGGGCTGCACAGCTGCAGCCATCTTTCCTTAATTTTTTTTAATCATTAATAAAACCAATAGGTTTTTATGCCATCTTTCTACAAAACAATACAATTTCCATTTCACTAAGACACAGTCTCAGAGAAGTATATAACGAAAAGGACAATAGCTATAACCCAAGGAATTTTGCATGTGTGGTCTGCATTAATTATCACTCTTCTAAGAAGGTTATGAAAGAAATGCTGACGTCCAGAGTAAGTACCGCTTCAACCATTGTTTTAACAATGCATGTCATGGATGTAACTTGTTAAATGACACCTGATCAGATGAGTGTGGATGAGGTAGTGTGTTTCTTTATACCTTATTTTTAATGCTCTTCTGTTAATATGTTTGTAAAGCCACTAGTCATGTCTTTCATATTGCAGCTTGCTTTTCAGGCTTTTCCATAAGAACACAATGCTTGTACTTTAGTATTATGGAACACTTCAGATTTCTGGAAGTATCTGTAATTTTGATGGAAGGAAATTCCTTATTGCTCATACTCATGTTTGTTGCAAGTTTCTACAATTTAGAAATCCTCGTGCAAATTTCACTTCCTTCCCTTCAGTGATCAGTGAAATAGCTTTTGAATACTGGCTGAAAAGCTTTATTTTTCATGCAGTTGTCCATTCTTTAGATTCAGTCAATATATATTATGTGGCAAACAGTGCTAGGCATAACATTTGCTAGGATGTAGAAAATAAAACAACTGATGTCTCAAAAGCTTCAACACCAGAAGAAAAGTTAAGGAAAGGGAGATAGAGAGAAAGAGGAAAGATGTGGCTCAGGACGATGATCCTAAGCATTTGGGTCATTAGGGAGGAAACAAGAATTGTGAGTGTAACAGCAAACTTCCTCAGACAATTTCTTGCTATTTTTAATTTGTTCTTCCTTATAATACAGACACAATAAATTTAGAAATCCCTATGAGTCTCACTTCTTGTCATCATCTCAATGGGAAAATATGGGAAGAGACTGAATCTTGTCTGTCTATTCAGAAACATTCAGAAAGATTGTAAAATATTGAACAAAAGAATAATAAGGTTTGGGGACAAAACAAAAAGCAAGCATTCAGTAGAATTCTTATCTGTCATTGTTCACTGTTGTAAAGGGGAAATAATGACGTGGAAGAAGATACACTGGTTGCTAACATTTGCTGTCCTTACTGATGTCTCAACAAACTCTGTAGCTGTTAACATCTCATGCCTTAAACTCTTCAAGGATGGAGACAGCTTTCCCAGAGTCTCCCAGTTTTCTGGGATTTGTGCATATTGATTCAGAGACTGTGAGTTAGGCATACTGTTATTTACCAATGCCATCTAGTCTTTGACGGCCTCAGAGTACAGACCATATAATAATAGCTTCTGAGATACCATCTAACATAGAAGTTACTATGTATAAATTTTCCTCCTAAAATGAAGTTTATTGAATAACAATTTATTTGACTGACTCAGCCTTTTATGTTTATAAAATGCTGGTGACAATTATTTTTATGACAATTTTTTTTTTTTTAAATTATATTTATATTTAATGACTTATTCAACTAACCCCTTTTTTTTTTTTTGTTTTTTTTTTTTACTATATTGATGACCAGTTCTAAACCCAGTTGTCTGTTCAGCTGTGGCTGGCTGAACAAAAGTATGTGTTACTGTTCATTTTGGATGATAAGAGTCTGAAAACTTCTATGGAACAAATAGTGAACAAATAGTTTCATATTCTGCACTGGCAAATTGAAATGCTCAAGCGTTCTTCAGGTAAGTTGATTAATTAACATATTCAGCTTGCTGTTAATAAAAAGCAAAAGCACTATTTGCCCTGTGCTTTTTAAAATCTGACTGGTATATGGGTAGCAGCACAAATTAGTTTGTAATCATCAATATACTGCATCTGGTTAGTAACACTGTGGAGGTATTGCCTGAATTGTCTGTACTTAAGCAGTGATGTCAAAATAATACCAGAACCTGTTAAATAAAATGATATAATAGTTAAAAACTATAGCCAAATAACTAATACTGAAAACTATATTAAAACTAATCATTGATGTCTAATGTATTTTGACTCAGTCCTACCCACTCACTAGCACCTTTTCCAGGGATATATATGCCTATTTATAATTATGTCATGACCTTGCATGTAATCTGAAAGTAATGGTCCTGTGAGGATGCAACTGGCCAGATACTTACAGTTTCAACTCTGAAACTCAACATAGCAAACCAGCTGGTAACCACAAGTGCACAATACATGGCCATGTTCACTTTGCATTGCTCCCTAAACTGAAAAGCAAACTGTTAAGCCACAATATTGTGAACCTTCAGTATGAATACAAACAGCCAAAACAGGAGTAACTAGGGGTGGTTGTATGAGTGGACAATGAATAGTTGAACAGACAATGCAAAACCACCCATCCACGCTTTGATTCATAGAAATGAGTGAGCCAGGCACAATGAGAGAAGGGCACATTCATTTCTTTGTTTCATTCTTCTGAAAGGAAGCAATATAAAGGGGTCAGAAAATAGAATATGCAACACTTTTTGTTTGTACTATACTCTTTTTGTGTTCTATTTAATCTTTTGGGAAGGAGAAAACAAAAAGTAGATAAAGGAAAAATGGGTGATAGATACTGACTCATCCCTATTCACAGCACTATCAGATGGAGTTTGCATGATCCAGGTGGTCTAAATTAGGGTATGCCTATTGTTATAGCCTGTTGAACAGACAGAAAATATCTCTGAAACTGCCAAGCTAGACTTTTTACAGGAGTTACAAGTGACTGAAACCAGCTGTAATAAGAGAAGTGGAAAAATGTACTCAGTAAAGTCTAATAAAAATAAAATTTGTGTGTATGCCTGTACTTTAAGTTGAACTCTAGGCCCACAGTAATCTGCCTGTTACTCAGGGACACTGAAGGTCTGCAAGACATCAAAAAGTAATATGCAAAACGACTACAAAAAGATTATTCTTTATGCCCACTTCACATATGTCCACCTCTCATATTGTGTCCACCTCACATATGTACAGCAGTGGACACAGTTGGCATAGTTGTGTCAGTGCCTCCTAGCGAAAATAGGCTGTTGACAGCTCCTAAAGGCCCAGAAGACAATTATATCTGTATCCTTTGTATTTTTCATTAATATGTGTAGAACAGCTAAGATGTGATACCATAAAGCTTACACTCTGCTTAGCCAAACAGTAAGTACTTTACTTATCTGTCTTCCCTCTAAACACCAAATAACAGTGGGTTATGCAATGCTTTTCCTCAATGCAGTCAAGCAGCCACCATACCAGAAAAGGCTGCAAACACCAATCTAGGCTAAATTCTATGCTCATCCAGGCAATGATGGGGCACAGTTCAAAGACAAGTGTTTTCCATGATGCAAGGGTCCCTCTGAGAAAGAAAAGGGACCCCAGAATATATTCCAGAGCCTGTCTTTGCCTCTCTGGAAGGGAGCAGATAGCCATTTGTCATGCTTCATCTCCCCCAAGTGATAGTCCTTTGAAAAAGTAGGGTTTAAGAGGGTGCCAAAATGAACAGGCAGGAGCAAACCCTATATCTTGAAGCTAGAAATATAATAAGGTTCATGTCTGGTATCAAGTATCATAGGATCATTATTATTGGACATGACCTCTGGGGTCACTGAATCCAACTATCTACACAATACTGCCATGTCCCCAAGCACCACATCTACCATTTTTTGAACACTTCCAAGGGCACTGATTCCACCACCACCCTGGGTAGCCTGTTCCAATGTCTGGTAACACTTTCAGTGATGAAATTCTTAACCTCCACTGGTGCAAGTTCAAGCCAGTTCCTTTAGTTCCACTTGTTACTTGGGAGACGAGACCGACCCTCACCTCACTACAACCTCCTTTCAGGTAGTTGTACAGAGCAAGAAGGTCCCCCCTGAGCCTCCTCTTCTCCAGACTAAACAACCCCAGCTCACTCAGCCACTCCTCATAACACTTGTGCTGTAGACCCTTCACCAGATTTGTTGCCCTTCTTTGGTCACGCTCCAGTAGCTCAATGTCCTTCTTGTCGTGAAGGGCCCAAAACTGAATATAGTCATTGAGGTGCAGCCTCACCAGTGCCAAGTGCAGGGGGACAATAACCTCCCTAGTCCTGCTGGACACTATTTCTGATGTCACAGAAATCACAGGAGCAAAAATTTTAGTTGGTGAAATGTTCCCTTCCTTCTTCACCAGAAAGCCAGCACTTTCTCTAAAGTTAGATCTGAACATGTTTTGACCAAGGTGATCTGATCAGACTTTCACTGCTTAAACAGGGTATCTGTTTAATAGCCAAAATATTGTTCCTATTATTATCCTGCAGATTATTTCTGATCAGATTATTTCAGACTATTTTAGGGTAGAATTACCCTAGTAATCTTTTTATTTCTCATTCTACTATTTACTGTTATGATGTTATTCTATTCCCAGAATTGTCAGTTATCATCTTACTGCCTCTGTCTGTTGACCAATTTAGGACATAGTGTAAAAATGTCTACAGTGAACTGAGCTGAAATATTGTAAATAATGGAGTAAGCAGCTATGCAGTATCTTCAAGGCTTTTAAACACAACAAAAATATTTACTTAACAATCATCTCAAGCCTTTTCTTTAGGAAACAGCTGCTCCGAACAGTCTTCCCTGTTTACGGGCTAAAATTAAAACAAAAATCTGGAAACAAAGAGATTAATTAACTCTCTTTCATTTATACTATACTCTGCAGAGTCCAGCCTTGTTCAATTTAATGCTAGTGTTTATTTCTCTGGAAAAATGAGGGCTGCCAAAAAGAACAACTTGATGAATGATAATTAGGAGTAAATACAAAATGCTTATATAATGTTATGTATGTAGACCTTAAAAAGTTATAAGAAAATTAAGTCATTGCCTTGACTAACTTTATCAGAAATAGATGATATCTCAGAGAAGGTGGTGCAGTGGAAAAGATGGAATAACAAACATAAAGCTGCAGCCTCTTTTCAGACATACACTATGGATGATCACAATTGTCAAGTAGTACTGACAATTAAAGAGGGACTGGTAGATGATATTGAAGTTTGGGGAAGACTTGGCTCTAGTGATCATGAGAAGATACACTTCAGTATCATGGATAGTATGCATAAAACAACAAGCAAGGTTGCAACTCTGGACTTTAGGAGGGCTAACTCTGTCCTCTTCAAGAAGCTGCTTGATGAAATCCCATGGGTTGAGGTTCTGGAAGGTATGGGGCCTAAAGAGAGTTGATCAGTATTCAAGTATCACTTCCTCCAAGAACAGGATCAATGTATCCTTAAGAGTAATAAATCGAGCAAGGGAGGTAGGAGATCTTCATGGTTGAGCAAGAAGCTTCTGAAAAATCTCAGGTGGAAGACGGAAGTTTACAGTGCTTGGAAGAAGGGGCTGTCCACTTGGGAGGATTACAAAAGTGTTGTTACAGTATGCAAGGATGAAATGAGAAAAGCCAAAGCCTCCTTGGAAATAAACCTGGTGAGGAATATCAAGGTTGAATAGGAAGGGGTTGTTCAAGTATCTTGGAAGGAAAATTAGAGAAAATGTGGGCCAGATGCTGAATGAGGCAGGTGCCATGGTGACAGAGGATCCAGAGAAGGCAGAGTTACAGAATGCTTTCTTTGCTTCAGTCTTTACAGCTCAGACTAGCCCCCAGGAGTCCCAGACCTTGGGTGTAACAGAGGAAGTCTGGATAAAGGATAAAGGAAGACTTTCCCTTTGTGGAGGAGGGTCAAGTTAGAGACAGTATCCCATAGTATCTTCATAGGTAAGCTTAGGAAGTATGGGTTAGATGTATGGACAGTGGAGTGGATCGATAACTGGCTGAAGAACAGAGCTCAGAGGGTTATCATCAATGGCGTGAAGTCCATTTGGAGGTCTGTGATGAGTAGTGTTCCCTAGGGGTCAGTACTAGGTCCAGTGTTGTTCAATATATTCATCAGTGAACTGGACCAAGGATTAGAATTTATCGTCAACAAGTTTGCTGACACAAAACTGGGAGGAGTGGCTGACACACCATCCAGCATGACCTGGTCAGGTTGGTGAGTTAGGCAGAGAAAAACCGCACGAAATTCAACAAGGGCAAGTGTAGGGTAATGCACCTGGGAAGGAATAACCCAAAGCACTAGTATAGGTTAGGGACTGATCTACTGGAAAGCAGCTCTGTGGAAAGAGACCTGGGAGTCCTGGTGGACAACAGAATGACCATGAGCCAGCATTGTGCCCTTGTGGCCAAAATGACCAATGGTATCTTGGGGTGCATCCAGAATAGTGTGGCCAGTAGGTTGAGGGAGGTTCTCCTCCCCCTCTACTCTGCTCTGGTGAGGCCGCATTTGTAGTACAGGGTCCAGTTTTGGTGTCCTCTGTTCAAGAAGGACAGGGAACTTCTGGAGAGGGCACAGACAAGTGCTACGAAAATGATTAGGGGTCCAGAACACCTCTCTTATGGCAAGAGGCTGAGAGAGCTGGGGCTGTTTAGCCTGGAGAGGAGAAGACTAAGGGATGGTATCTTATAAGTGTTTATAAACACTTACTGTGTGGGTGTCAGGAGGATGGGTCCAGGCTTTTTTCAAGTGGTGCCCAGTGACAGGACAAGAAGTAAAGGGCACAAACTGGAATACAGGAAGTTTCATCTAATCATAAGGAGGAACTTCTCTGAGAGTGGTGGAGCACTGGAACAGGCTGCCTAGGAAGGTGGTGGAGTCCCATCCCTGAAGACATTCAAACCCCATCTGGACACCACCCTGTGCAACATGCTCTAGGTGAACCTGCTGTGGCAGGGGGGTTGGACTAGATGATCTCCAGAGGTCCCTTCCAACCCCTAATGTTCTGTGATTCATCTGCTTTGCCATTAGCAAGACATTATTATCCGAACACTATATAGAAGTGACACTTGAAGACTATGTAAGTAATGCTAGCTTCTGAAAAGTTGTATTTCTCCAGCAGGGACAAAAACATGGTTCCAAACTAACAAGACTTTTATGGTACTTGCTTCACTGCAGAAGATGCAATGCTAAATTCATCTCTGGCATCAGAGCTAGTCCTGTTATCTGCAGGACCCAACTGATGAAACTTGCAAAAGACGATCCCTTTCAACACACTTCTGTGATGTATTTTAAGAAATACAGTTTTACTAGATAAAATAGAGAATGGGGGCATGAAACTCTTCAAACTCCAGCTCCCTGAAAACACTGAAGGGAATACTATTTCATGTTTAATTGACTTGCAATGTAAGCAAACAGATATTAAATGTTTTGATTCATGAATATTTCAATGTGGAGTTTTTTCTAACTAAATATTACAAAATATGCTATTTTGTCATTTTGGCACTTTTTTTTCCCCCCAGAACTCTGTGAATACGTCAGTATTTCACTTGTGGTGAAAATAAAATAAGTTTTAATGGTGGCATTCCCATTCTGATTTTTACTGAAGCTCACATGGTGTTTCCTGCAGCCTGCTGCTGACTCCACCTTGGCCTCTCCAGCAGTGACAAGACACAGGCTGAGCATTTGGGACAGAGCATACTGAACGGTTCCTGAAGGAGTCAGCTGTGCATAGTTTGGGACTGCAGATACTGTGATGCAGTGAAAGAATGACTAATTATGCATTTAAGACAATCTATCCATAATATACTTTGTTTCTGCACATCTTTCTCAATGTTCCTGTTGTCTTTTTCCTGCTCCCACACTTTTACCACTGTCAGTTACCTTTCATCTTAGCTGTGGGATGTAACTGTGACCCTGGCAGTGTAACCCTGTTCCAGATTTGACCTAAGCCAAAAGTGCCAACACATCTGAAGCAGGAAAATTAAGGTATTCATGGTTCCTGCCCATCTGAACAGACTGCAACCCTTCCTTAAGGCTATAAAGGGCGTATTTACCAGATTCTCAGCCCCACAGAAGCATTTCTTCCCCCAAGTCAGTGTCAGCATGCCCTGCCACTGCACACTGTATTCCAGAAGTCAGTTACAGAAGCTAAACTGTGTGTCACAACAGGCCAGTGAAGACACTTGCCATTCTGGGAACCATCTTGAAACTTCACCTTGTAGATCATTTCATGCCTATCTGGCAGATCAACATTTAGATTGCTTCATCTAGTAAAGCATAAATCCAGTATTCATCTGAAAAAATAAACCACAAATTAGTCATGTGTGGGCAGCATCTGTGTTCAGTTTTATATATGCCACCAAGCAGCCATGACAGGACAGTGGCACTGAGCTCAAAGTTTGTGGAGAAGGAGAGGACAGGATACACAGAATCTGGAAAAAACAGGATGAGGAATGGTGTCAGTGGGGGTGCAGTACAGAGTTTCAGGGCCCTGAGCTATGAGACATGGTAGGACAAGCAGGGCAGCACCAAGCAGCTGTGGCCTCAGCACTGTTTTGAAGGCAAAGCAGATACCGTGGAGTAAAGCTTAGGGGCAGGGAGGATGATGGGAACTAGGTGTGGTGAGAAGGCAGATAGCAGGGCAGGGTTCCAGAGACAAGGGAAGCATGAAGGAGTGAGACCTGAGGCAAGGGAGGACCATGAGAATTAACCTTGAGCATAATGAGGAGATGCAGCTCATGATACCATTTCAGATGTGGGTCAGGCAGAGATGGGGGCTTGAGGCTGCAGAGGACCACCAGGATGGGCCACAAATATAACAAGTCCTCAGCATGCCTACAGAGAAGACAGTCCCAGCAGTGCTTCTGAAGCACAGGCACATGCTGAAGCTCAGGGTCCCAGAGGAGGGCTGCCAGGCCCAGCAAATATTAATGAGCTGGGCCAGGACAGCCACAGATGTGGGGACAAGGGTGTGGTGATAAGGAGCAGCACAGCTGAGAGAATATGAAATGTCAAAATTCCCACACCTTGGCTGTGTGCCTAGACAATAATAAAGAGGAAGGAGAAAGAAAGAAATCACAAAGACCAAGCAATAACAGGCTCTGTCCCATGATCCTCCCTGGAAACACTCAGCAAAAAATGTGATGTGTCAAGTAGTAACATCCATGAGGGGCCGAAAACTGTCTTGAGTGCACTGCTGTACAAGGCCAGAGACTGTAGCCCGATACTGTATTTTTCTTAGTGACAACATTGATTGAACAGTTTGACATTCCTTTTCCTCTTTACCAGCTACCTAGCAGAAGGTTTACCTTTAATATCTGCTCTGCCATGGTACAAATCACATTTCCAAATTATTTTAAACTTCAGAAGTGAAATAGTTCATGGTGTCATTATTGTTGTTACTATTATTTTGCTTTTGTCTCCAAAATGTGCCCTTTCTCCAGTTTAGAAAAGAAACATGAATGATACATTCCCTGTAGCCAGCTAAAACTGAACATCTAAAATCCCCAAAGAAATGAAAGACTTGATTCCTGTGTATGAAACTTGCTGAGTAATGCTACCCCTTAAAAAAATTCTACTGTAGCTCCAGTAAACTGTTTGCTATTCTTTCAGACCACATCCTCCAGAAAAAGAAGATCTTACTACTCTGTGTTGCATAATGTCTGTGGCAGTCATGTTCTTTATCAGCTTTATTGGCACTTAAGCATACAACTATTTTCCAGTTCTTTTGCTTGTTATGTCTCTGTATGGTTTTACTAAATGCTGTGTCAGAAATTGCTATGAATAGGACACTGGTTACATTCCTTAGCAGTGAGCAATATTCTTTCTTTAGAAAGAGAAGATATCTTTTGAAATGGAGGGTTTTTTCCTGCGTGGTGCTAAATATGTATGTACACATACATTTGCACATACGTATATGTATGTGACATGCATACAGATACATATTGGTATATACAAAATACTGTATTTCTGACTTCTACTGTTCGTATGTCCTATAATCTAAATATAATATCTTAAAAGATTGTACAAGCAACGTGCATTAAAGTCATTTTAGACCTTAATGCCTACTAACAAACCAGATGTATATACTGAAATATTTATTTTTTTTTCACAGAAAAGAAAACCAAATACAGAAATACAACAGTGACATTAAAAGGAAGGAGCTGCTTTCTATCTACCTTACTAAACCCTTACAATGTCTTAATTTTGTATTCCTTGTGAACCCTAAATTCCTATCAAAGTAGATGAAGCACAGTAAAAGTTAAAGCTGGGGTTTTAAAAATCCATTCACACAGGTATGTGAATGAATATTGATGTGAGTACGTAGTTGTCTGTGGGACACTACAATGGAGAAATGAAAGTCTGTTTACCTCAGAATTTAATGTGAAAATAATCTGTACATTCAGGTTTCTTTTTCTGGTTAAACAGTTCCTTTAATAAAGGCATCTAGAAACACCCAGTGAGATATGGAAGATACGATAATATGTTGTTGAGTACATAACCTATGTTTTAGGTTATGAAATTAATTGTCTAATATTTATCAGAAGCTGCAGTGAAAGCTGCACTACTAGAATATTACACAGCAACAGCAACAACAACAAAGCTGGGATCTGTTCAGCTGTGACAATTTTCTATTTTAAATGAGTAACTTTTGAAGTCATGTAAACTTCAGCCACTCTTACACAGATGGAATGTATTTGAGAGGAATAGAATCATAGAATCATAGAATCATAGAATGGCTGAGGTTGGAAGGGACCTCAAAGATCATCTTTGTCTAATCTCTACATCAACCTATATTTGTTGATTTCAATCCCTTTGCCAAAGGCTTTTCTCCACTGACCCAGAAGTGTTGCTTATTATGCACATTACTTTACGCCACTTCCTCTGATGTGTTGCCACAGTCAATCAAATGCTATTAATATTTCATGGGACATTCATTTTACAACACTATGAGAAAAGATCACAAGTCATTTGAGCACAGCAAATATTGAAAAGATATGCTCTGTCCTTAAAGCAAACATAAAGGTATATATGTTTATAAAGATAAACAAATGCATAGCTGTCAGCAGAATTGACAGTTTGCAGACAACTTTGGCCAAGGTGCTTAACTCTCTGTGACCCTATTTCCTTATCTGAGAATGAAAGACAGTATCCACCTTCATTTTATAGTGTTTCTTAGATAAAAAAAGGATGTTGTTAGTATAATTACTTTGGTTTGCTTTTTCCAAAATACCTTGAAACATAAGAACAAACATAAACACATGCTTCTTATTAGTGAGTCTGGTAGTAGGGAAAGAATACTAAATACTCTTACATCTCACAGTTTCCTACTATATACTAGCACAACAAAGAAGCACTTTATGGAACACAAACAGTAATTATTACAGTGCTGAACTACTGGAAGATAATTAGTTTGGGCTCAGAGGCAGGGAAAGCTTGAAAAATTAAAACTTGTGTTTGATTTTAAATGCACAACAGGCATTTAACTGTATCTGAACTCTTTGAACATAACAAGATTGTGTGGTGGCTTCATGAAAAATTATCTTTCCCAAAGCATTCCTGACTGTCATATTTTTTTATACTTATGAGGAAAATAAGGTAAGCACAGTATTTCTCAAGAAATTTGAGTTTTGATGCTGATCAGAAGTCATAAGTCTCTGGTTTAGGAGGCCATTTAGTCTCTTTTTGTAGCATATACAAATTTGGTATGAGATGGTACAACTAAATTAATATTGTGATGAACAAGATTTTCACCTTCAGGAGCTTGATGAAAATCTGTCCTGGATCACATCTACATGCAGTTTTAATTTTAACAGAGGAAGAATATTTGTGATTAGAAAATAATATAATGCATATCTATTCAGTGCCTAGAATATGCAAAGAATAAGATACAGAATACTAAATGAGAGAGCAACTATTATATAGAGACATTTTGCACAGCCACAGACTCTTAACAGTGACATTGTAATTTTTCATATACTCTTCTAAGCTACTAGATTTTTAAGCTATGTGGTTTAATAATGATAGTGTACCATGTGTGTCTGTTGCCTAATGATGCAAACCACAAAAAATGCCTGGCATTTATTCATTTTATTAATTTCTGAACATTATTTCAGGTGGTGTTTTAGTCTGTCTACATGCTAGACATTCTGGAGCCTGACTGCTTATAGGATGTCTGTCTTTATGCATTGTGACATTTGGAGTCATCTGGCATGTTTTTGCTAACATGAATGTTACAGATTCAGAGAACTCTCAAGTTGGAGACTCATTCTGAGAAAGCTTAGTCTTGTTGACTTTGAAGGCATGTATCTGTTTTCATGGGCTTTTTGCATAGAGCTTGCTGGTGGGAATTATATTGACTTCTCCTGAAGTGACATCTATTAGGTATAAACATTTATCCACACGTTCAGCCTACACTTGGATAGCTCTGCTTATATAGTGCTTTAAACATAAGTGTTTATAATTAAACTGTGTATTCAGACTCTCTGAACATGACGAGTCTGGGCTCATACGTGGGCTTTGCTAGCATCAGGAAAAAAGCACTTGTGTGCCTCCTACCTTGCCATGCAGGCCTGATAGTGGTGTGGGTAAGCTAAACATGGACATCGCTGTGCTGGATTAGTGAAAGTCTGCCAATGTACATCCCATAATATCTTGTGGTACTGTCAGATGACAGCCAAGTTGCTGTACTGTTCTATGACCGTTTCACATAGAAATGCCTTATCAGACACACAGGTTACCAAGTCTATCGTCAGCAAAGGAGATATCTAGAACACATCAAGCTGTTAGGTTGCTTGCTTGCTTTTGGAACTCATACTTTATTAAGCAGCATAAAGCTAGAGTACATACGAAAAGTGTTAGATGATTCCTTCATCCATGTTTCCAAATAAATAAACAGAAAGAAAAGATCTTTCTATATAAATACTTTGCAACATTTTCAATAGATTTTCTTTCCAAATTTATTATTTCCAAATACTCTGGAAGAACTAGAACTTCAGTACTTAATGTCTTCTTGTAGGGTCTTGGAACAGACTGCTGGAGTGGGAGGCCTCTGGCAGAGTTCTGGGTACACAAGAATCAGACATTAAGAGCAGAGTTTCTTTGAGTTTGGAAAGACTTCAGCCATATATTAAAAAAAAAAAAATCTTTCTTCATTTCCAGCATATTTATTTATTTTGAAACAGAAGACAGTCATTAGCCTGTTGGTGGGGCTTGGCTTCCTCAGGCACTGCTGTGCTGTCCGCTGCTAGCTATTGCTTTTTCAGTTTCTGAAAGAAGAGCTTCAGGAATTCCTCTACTACTATACATATGCTATTTCTTATTTTACTTCTGCACACGATCATATTATCCCACTAGTCTGCAGCCATGAAATGGCACTCTTGATGAATTTTCCTTCATTTAACTTACATGTGTAACTACTTTGTTATTTTCAAAGAAGTGGGGGGAAATTCCAAAAATAGTAACAAATAAAGTAACAAACCACAAGAAATATCAAGACTCAGTAGTTTATCAAGACAGCAGAAGCTGTGCAGACTTCATCATCCAGTATACAAAACTGCCTGTCTTCCCATATTCTTATTACAGTATGGCATCTTCAACATGCTCTGAGAAACCAACTTTTCAATGTCTTTTCTCAGCAGTGAGTAGTCAGAAGTAGACAGGACAAGAGAAAGAAAGAAATTATGCTGATGCAAAATCCAAATGCTAAGAAAAAAAAACTTGTTGAAGACAAAAATTTTGGTAAAAGTCAATGAAGGCTCATCAGAACAGCTACAAACATTAACAGGTCAGAAGCTAGCCCATTTTTTTCTACAGCAGAATTTATGAGTCCACCTACCTATTTCCAAGTCTATATTTGCATGGTACATTTTAAGAAGTTGAAAAAATATCACTGGGTGCCAAAACAAATTCCTTATTTTTCAAAATAGTATCTATTAGTGTTCTACCTCCACATTACATACCTGGTTTCTGTTTGCAATAAAGCTGCAATAAATCAGCACATTCCTGGTATTGTCTTTGTCTACCTATTCACAACTAAAACTAAGTGTTAGTAGCTAATAGAGGTTAGAAAAACTCAGTGAAGGTGAATTTCTGAGAAAATAGCTGTTGGCCCTATAGCTAGTAGAAGGAGGAATCAAATTGGTTTTCTCAGCCTTCTTTTAACCTGAACACTGCACATATACTGCTCATACATCAATGGAAACATACTCTACCATAATAGCTTATCTGTTATTAAATTTTTCCTTTTACCAAAGAGGGAAAATGAACATATTCAGCTGGCTTCACTGCTGGCCCCTCAAGTCTGCCTATTTGATGCCAGGGAGTCATTAGAGTAAGCTTTTTTTTTTTTAGACTGAAATTTTGTTTGCAAAGGAATAGAAAAAAATTAATTAAAAGTCTCATCTGTGGCTTAAAATCTATGCCAAGAAGATGACTGGAAAGTTTCTTAAATTAAAAGTCATATTCTACAGAAAGAAAATCCCTTGCTATCAAAAAATACCTGGTGTTTGGTTTTTGGTAGGTGTATATTTTCAATTCACAGGCTAGCCAGTTCATTTTCAGAGATTAGAATATCATTAGTTTTTAATTTGGTATCTTTCATCACATTGCTCAGTTCTCAAGTGTTTCATATTTCTCTGCTTCAGGAATCTGGAAAAGATTGATACAAAAGTGGGAGGCTGTGGAAAAGGAAGAACATCTGACTCACACAGTTAGAAATTGTGGCCAAACCACTGTGCAAGGAGGAGGTAGAATGTCCTGGGAAAACTGAAAACTGGCTGCTGGAAAGAAGAAATGCCAGATGTGTTCAATAGGTCTATGTGAATCTGTGTATTTGGTGTATAACCCTAAACACGTACTCAGCTACACACATTTAAAACTAATGTGACAGAAATTGACTGAAGTAACAACAGAATTAATGAAACCAATTAAAATAACTGCAAACTCACTAGGACCTCTCTGTGTTTGAGAGAACAGTTTGGATACTTCTATATGAAAACTATGTGGACATCTGTAAATATTCATAAGACTGATCATAAATCAGAATTCAAAATATTTCCTTCACACATGAAAAATGTCACTGGGGCACCATAACTGTGAGGATTACAGCAGGGCATATGGACCCCTCCAATTGCAGTAAGGTCACAAAGCCAAATGGGACAGGAGCAGAAAATGGACACTGTCAAATGGTGGCTAAGGTCCCTGCCTTCGGGGCTGGCCATCTCCATCCATAGCAGGAGCAGTGCAAGAGGAGCTAGATATAGGGGCAGGCTTTGAGACTTGTTCCCTCCTTATTAGATCCCAGATTGGCTCAAGGGCATAGCTACATAAGAAGGTTTTGGATTTTTTTCATGCAGTGGGCTGAATCACTCCATTCTTTTTGATTTGACTAGCAATAAAGACAGAAGGGTTTTTTGTTGGAGCCATGAAAAACATTGCTTGGGCTGGGTTACCTGTATCTAATGGCAAACACAAACAATACAACCATGGGAAAACATGAATCCAGAAGATCTGGTAAAGGAGAAGGAGCAGCAAAAGCAACTCTGTAGCAGATTATGGTGAAGCAACCACTGCAACCATTAATAACAAATCCTATGAACAGTTATTAAAACCCACTAATAACTACACTAACTAACCCACTGTTATTTCTTAATAAAAGAAACTACAGGAAAACCAATCCTGTTAGCAGTTACAGCAATGCCTTGCATAACATAGCAATTACAACAGCAGCAATTCTAGGGAGAGAACTAAGAGCGATTTCTGCTCATCTGTGAGCCCATGATAGCTGAAGTCCCTGCTGTGGCTCTGGAAGATGCTACAGGAAATATCTAAGTCCTCCTAGAGATGGAGTGCAGTTAACTCAGAAGCTACTGCAAAAAACTTTTATAAAGGGATGAAAGAGTCACCCAGATAGATTACTGTCTCACTGAGAAACACAGTGTGTATGAGGTACACATTGGTGAAGTACTACAGATCTCTCTATGCAGCCTATCTAGGTAACACCGGCCGAAGTAAGAAAACTTAGTGGTGGCGAATTTGGCAGAAACCACTCTAGCCTTAAGCATTAACCTGATAATTCAGAGACTGTGTGTGCGTGGAGACCAAAAACTGAGGCATGTTGCAAAGGTGATATGGAGCAAAGGCAAACTAAAGCAATTTTGCTGTATCTTTGAGATGGACCTTAGTCCCACTAGCAGTTTGTATTTCAGTTATAAAAGGCAATACACCTGATGAAAAATTACTTGAAAATTGAACTAAGAGTACCAGCTGAGAGCTGGGAGAGGGATGCATCTTGTAAGGGGCAAAACCAAATGTTGAACACTTTTTTGGCACAGTTGGGCTTACATGTTGCTATGCAACACAAAGACTTACCAGTTGCAAGAGGCACATGGATGAAGAAAAAGAGGTTTTTTCTTGTTTTGTGTTGTGATCAGGCAACAAGAGCAGAGGCTGCCCCATTGTGTGGCATCTCATTCTGTACTTCAGATACTAGGGAAGAGCCACCAGGTAATGCTGCTTGTCACATCTGTGTACGTATGTGGGCTGCCTCTGTAACAACGTACATTTCCAGTCTACGCACAGGAACACAAGTCAACTGTTACAAAGCAACTGTGGTACCTATAACATAGGCCTAAGCCTGGGATGCATGGGCTTGGCTCCTGAAAATAGTCTTGGAACATTTAATGGAAAAATATTGTCCTCCTTCTGACCCTTACTTGTTGATCATCAGCCCATATCCTGCTGAAAACGGTGCTGAGACAGCAGATAGATGTCTACAGCCCAAGGAGCTTGAGAAAAAAAAGCCTTGTAGTAGTAGAAGCTCTGGGGAAGTATCTTGGAAGCAGACTGCTCCCACAGGCCCTCTGCAACTGGCTGACATTCATCAAGACAGATTTTGTCGAAGGTCAGAGAACATTGTGTTTTGTGCATGCTGTTCAGTAGATGGCTGATCAGCTTCCTTTATTCTGAAGTTTCCTGGGGAAGATAATCCACAACACAGTGGCAGGACAGGGAATTCAAAGCACCCAAGGAGAAACAACATGTTCTCTGGGCCTTTCACATTTTGAATGGCTATATGGAAGGCAGCCCAACAAAATACTGGAGTTTTTTCTGGGCATATGATCAGAGAATCTATTTGTTCTTTTGTCTTTGGTAGTAAATGCAGCATCCAAATCTAATGTTTATTCAATGAATTGGACTATTGAAATATTAGAAGGCTCCAGGAAGTAATGATGTTATATAACCACAATATGACACAGACAAACAGCATGGGTCCCAGAATTCAGAGCACCTCAATGCACGTTCTGGGTCCTGACAAGTTCAGAGTCTCCTGTTTTATGCTAAACAGTCCAACAGTATTTTAGAATCTGCTCTGATTTCCAGGCAGGTGATATCCCTTGGTGATCTCTACCAACCACTTTATGTGCAGAGCTCTTGCAGAAGGTGCAAACTGCCCAGAAGTCCCCACATCAACTTGGCTGAACATCAAGTAAGACAAAATACAAAGAAGAATTAAACTGCCTTTTATCAAGAATTAAGATAAGCCCTCTAGGTAAGGTAAGATTTTCAATGGAATCTCTTGTTCTATTAAGCAACAGAGGACATTTTGGGGATGGTTTCAATGATCACAAAACCATTTGCTCATTTCCTAGGAACAGGAAAGTAGACAGTAAAGAGCAGACAAGACGTGTATAGATGCATTTGGTAAGATACAAAGCCAAATATGTAGCATTCTGGATTTGACTTTGTAGCTGGATGCTTCTAAATGATGTTATTACTCCTGTGGGATTTTGGTTGCTGCTCAATGGCTCACATAATTAATTACTACTTTACTACATGTTTGTAATGTGGTCAGTATAAACTCATTGGTAAAAAACTTGTACGTAGCTTTTTCAAGAGATGTATGTAATTTCTTCAATAAAGGTAAAAGCTATTTAATTTCTTATATTTTTCTTAGCATTCTAGTCTTTTTAGTTTATAAAATTTGTTCAATACATTGTGGAGTTCAGGGCTACACTGTGAACTTACTCCTTATTTCAATGAATACATAATAGAATTTGGACTTCTGACAGAATTTGCTTGGAATAGTGTTCACAGGCTAGAAAAAGCATAGATATGAAACCTTGGCATGCTTGTGCTAAGGGTTGTGCACTTTCATAGGATCATAGGATTGTCAGAGTTGGAAGGGACCTCAAAGATCATCTAGTTCCAACCCCCCCGCCTGGCAGGGACACCATCGACTAGATCAGGTTGCCCAGGGGCCCCATCAGGCCTTGTCTTAAAAGCTTCCAGAGATGAGGCCTCCACAACCTCTCTGGGCAACCTGTTCCACTGTCTTACCACCCTCACAGTGAAGAACCTTTTTGTTCAGCCTCTTGCTTGCAAACTACTAGATGATGATGACTAAAACAATAAAAGCTTCTCCACCATTTCATGTGGTAAGGAGTAAAGAAATACAGGTTTGTATAAAATATCTGTGTTATAAAAGTCCCCATGCAGGTGATTTTAACTTCATTTAAGGTTGTCTAAGAGAGCTGCTTAAAGATTGTGGTCTTTCCATTGCAAAATGGATTACATAAAGTGGAGGCCCTTTTCAACCCTTCAAAGGAAGAGAAAGCAAACTCTTATTTCTGCCCTTTTGTGCCTCCCAATTTGAGAGACAGAATTATACCAATGCTAAAACACAAACTTCATCCTATCGTTCTGATATGTTTCACTATAGAGAAATACAGGAATTTTACTATAATACCTGCCTACATCTCACTATATAACATCTGACCAGTGGCTTTTTTAGTAATATGCTATGTAACTGAACATTAATAATTAATACAGAGAGATAGCTATAGGAGTGTTGATAAAGGAAGGGGAAGATATTAGCTTTTTAATAGTCTTTGCCTAGTAGCACGGCTAGTCTTAAACAACGATTCAGTCCTGAACTGAAAACTTCACAGGGAACAATCATCAATTCACCTAGCTTTCTTACACCTGTTTTTTTATACTAATTTTTCTCTATTACTATTAAATCCTCTCCATGCTCTATTCAATTATTTTCTCTTTATGTTTCACTAATTTCTAATAGCCTTGCACAAATGCAAGCTGAGTGAGTTAGAAAGGAAACAGACACGTCTGTGCATCAAGGTACTGAATGGTATCAAAATACATATATTCTTTTCCAATTATGTGTTTAAACAAATCACAGTTTTCTAGGGAAAACCTGTTTAATAGTAAATTGGTGACCATTCCTACTTATCGTCTCTTCAGTAAGACCCCCACTGACAAACAGAAGCAGAAATCTTTTTCCTACATAATTTGTTCCACTGGGCTATCTAGCAGATCCAACTGAAACTAAACAGCTAGAATAATAAAAGCTGGTCAGGTGAAGGGAAAGAAATTGGAATATCACATTCCATGTCTCCCTCCAATGTTATGAAACCAAAATAATCATTTTTATACTCTATTAATCTTACAGAATCACAATATTCTGAGCTGGAGGGGATCCACAAGAATCATTGAGTCCAACTCCAGGTCCTGTGTGGGACACCCCAAGAATCAGAGCATGTGCCTGAGAGCATATGATCTATCTCTAATAGGTCATATTTAACAGGCACACATTAAGAGCTGCAACATCGACTCACTTTAAAGAAATTATGTGAGGAATAAATCTCTAACATTGGTTTGTACTCTACTTTTAATGGCATATGCAAATTCTCACAGTTCTAAATATTTTTTCAAAGTACTAAGACCAGTCTTTAAACTCTGTGTAGCCAGATAGACAAAATATCCTATATGGCTAACATTCTAATAACATAATACTCATTTCTGAATAGAAGCAGCATGTGATTATTGTAAAAGCAGCTCATTCTGGAACGGATATGCATGATTTAATGAACTACAGATGTGCACTGAAAACTGCCTTTGGTCTCCTTCCTAGAGGACCAGATGGTCTCACATCATGAGATTCCTCTCATGTATGAGTATTGCAGCCTATATGCTTAGTCACTAGAGCTAAAAATAGTCTAATTCCTACTATTTTTTTATTTGTTTTTACAACAACATTCATCAACACTTTTCACAGAAAATCTCTGTCATTGGAATAGTAAAAGCTTGAACACGTGGCCAGTTGAAATGATATTTGTTAAAATTACAAAATGCAGGTATATAAAGTGATTTCCTAAAATAATAATAATAATTTAAAAAAAATCGTGGAATTGCTGCCCTGAAGTCCCACAAAAATGTTTAGCTTTTAGTGGTTGCTGTGGGAGGAGAAGGTAGGAAGGAGCTGGTAACAACTACTGGTCAGAGTTTAAGCCCTTTGTGTAGTCTGTCTTCTTCTGGGACTTGCCACATGTACCCTTTATTGCAAAAATCTGTTAGCAATTACTCAGTTCTGCAGAGAGCACCCTGGTAGTTAGTGATGTCAGCTTCTCAAGGTTTCTGCTGGGAATATTTCTTGAAACTGCCGAATAGAGTCTTTTAACCCTGTGCTTACTTCATTATTCTCAGCATGTCACTGGTATTACCATGCTTTTATTACATTGTACTTTTACCAGAAAGCCATAAAGAAACTCAAAAGACTATGAATTGGCCTGGTCTAAAACTCATTTAAGAAAAAATTAGAAAAAGAATAATGATAACGTCAGAGGATTTCAATTCCCAAAGACTCTTCACCCTGAAGTGATTCCTTCCTTTCTTTTCTGAAGAATGGTGAATTTGAAAGGGACTCAAACCCAAATGCCAGTCCCAAATTCTCCACATATTTTGAGGAAGTACTCACTGAAGTCTGAATTGTGCAGCTGACCTCACACTAATGGATGAATCAAGCTCTTAGTTACAAGCACCTTCGGGGCATAGGTTGCTTGTACCTTTTTAAAAAACCAACCTATTAGATTCCCATGTATGTAACTGCATTTCCACTCGTGTAGTGGGGGGGTTGGGAGAGTGGGGTGAGGGAAGTTCGCCTGAACTCTTCACTAGAAAGTTTAACTGATGGTTTGCCTGCAGTTAAAAGTAGAAAATCCAAGTCAGTCACATTGCACTTTTGGTTACCTAAACCAAAAGTTTTCATTACAGAACTAAAGGTTATTGGATTTCAATGTTAAACCCCCACTTCTAGCCAAATTCAGACATCTTTTCTTTCCTTCTTTTTTCAATAAGAAAAAATACTTTCCTGAGCAGGTATCATAACAAAGTACCTGAATACATTTGCTAATGTTCAAACATCGGTTTGAATTTTCTGGTTTTGGTATTTTTTACTACAAATGAAATAATATATTATATACCAGTCAAATAGTCTTCACAGTAACAGAGAAATAATTCAATTTTCAGAAAACAGTATCTCTGAAATCCATTTTAATTTCATATGCATTTCAAGAAGTAACTCCTCTCTCTAGGCATCGCAGACTTGACTCACACTGCAATGATCTGCAGAAAGCACTCTGTGTACTCAGCTGTTCTCTGTGACACACTGGAACTAGGATGAAATGCCTTATAAGGTATTGCCCTGGTTTGGCCTTCAGCATATTATTCTGGGATTTTTCTGAATGATTTCTAAGAAATAAAAAGTTACATAATCCAGAACCTGGAGATGTACAACAAGGCAAAGCCTGGCAGGGATTAAGTGATGCGGGGTCTTAAATAGATATAATACACAGCAACAGCTAACAGTAGTCTCCAGTGACAAGGTTTAGTCTGCATCATTAGGAGAGATTATTGAGTCTCTACCTTTTTAATTAGTTAAAATAACAAAGATTTTAGTGAATAAACAGAGTGAGAACTCAGTCACAGGTTCTTAAGAAGGACAAAGCTTCATTTCACTTCCTGCTTCACATTCTAGTCAGAGTAAAACTGCACTATGTGAGTAAAGATGGCCTTCAAACTGAGGGAACAACCTCTATTCAAAGGAGCACAAGTACATAGCTTACAGATCTTAACTGTGTGTGTTGGTAACTATGGATACAATACAGAAGGTAAAATTACTTTCACAGAGCCTGTACCTGTTTATGTACTCTACACCAAGCATATTGCTTTAGGATACTTTTGTTATACTCCTACATAAGTATATTTTTCAGTTCTTCTGAAGTGCTGCTTCATCCAGGTCTAGGCATGAAATATATTGAAAGATCATAATGTTTCCTTGTGAGTAACTGGTGGATAGCTAAAAATATCATTATCTAGACTCTACATACATAGATTCTTCTGTTCCTACACTATCCCTCTATATAGAATTTCTACATTATTATTTACTTTACCATAATGCCTAGGTAACCCAGTGAACACTAAGACCTCAGCATGGTGCCTTTCATACTAGTAGTAAGACAACGCCTCAACTGCAAAGATCTGAAGAGATGAGAATGTGGAGAAAGGAGATACTATTCCCAAAGCAGTGTATATCAAAATGAGATGCAAAATGCTGGTCTTGGGTTTTGGATTTGGCAGTAGCATACATGAAGTACAGAAATACGCCAGTTCACAAATCCCCTTCAATGCTTAATCACTTTATCACTTTTCACAGTTTGTATTTTGAATACTCTTGCCCTTTTGCTGATTATGGCTGTTCAGTTGAATTACCATTCGTCTTCTCCCCTCTAGTCTTTGTGTTCTAGGATCATTCCCTCTGCCCCACAGTCTCTCTTCTCCATTCCATTCAGTGTTTCTTCTTCTCCCTTACTGTCTTCCCTTTTGGGTAGATTTCCCTCCTGGTAGAATTTCATCCCTACTGCTAAGCATTTATGATGTGCCTCACTGTTCCTCTTTTGTATGCTTTATTTGTCCTCCCTGCCCAAGCTTTCTCTAGCTTTCCTGCTCAGACAGTAAATTATTCTGGTCAGATACTATTTTATTTCCGGTTTGTATAGTAGCTATAGAACAATAAGATCCTTGTATTAACTATTCTACAGATACACACATGAATAGTTACTTTAAGACCTGAAATACGACTACTGAGTTGAAGAGGTGCAGGCATGACAGAGTCTTTGAGTTCTCCCATGGTTGTCTGGGTTTTCTAAATTGATCTATTCCTCTCTTAATAGGAATGCTTAGTTCACAAAGCAGCTTCTAGAATGACATGATTGTAGCGGGACTAACTATTAGAAGAGCTTGTACTTTAAATACTTTCAAATTTAATACAGCAGTCCAAATACTTTGTGCCTATTTTTCTGTTACCCACAACACTTGGTTAAGAACATGCCTAGCTAACTTCTATCAAAGTATTTGGCTGTGTAAAAATTCAATGTGAAGTGTTATCTTATTTTATACTATATATTTAAGAGAAATCATGATAATTCTTCTATCCTAGTTTCACTGTAAGCAGAACTTTCTACAGTTTCTATAATGTTCAACAACGTTCTTCAGGGATACTGGCAGGCAGACAATGTGGAAAAAAAGAAGTATCTGTGGACCATGTGGTTTTCATAATCAGTTTTGAATGTAGTTGCACATGACTATCATTTACAGACGAAAGGCTGCCAAATCTCTGTGTGCTAGTAGACACACACATGAGTGAATGAGAAAATCCCTGAATGGGAATTTGAAAAGCAGAAAAATACACTTCATGTGACAGCACTTTACTGTGGAAAAATCCCCAGATGTGTGACTGTCTTAACAGTTTGTGTGCTCTGAGATTGCTAGACAATAAAAAAAAAAAAAAGCACAACATATGGGAATGCTGGAGAATCACTTTAAAAGCACATTCCTGATAAAAATTTAAAAATGCTAAATTAGATGCACTCAGAAGTTTTCCAGAGAGAACTGTTGGGAAATAATTTGAAAAGAGAACATCACCAGAAAAGGTTAGACATCACTCCTGCAGTAATACAGTAAGAAATAGTTTTGTTGACAAGTCTTCTTTTTAGTCTCTTATGCCTAGCAGAGCAATGTTTTCTATTATTACAGAACTACATTTTTCTGGTTTCTTTGTGTATTTTAATAATATACAATTCTAATGATATACAAGCCATGTTTAAGGAAAAGGCACATGTGGGAGGAAAGGGCTCCAGTTCCTCCTCACATCTCTGGCTGGTACAGCTCAACATTGTGTCTTTCTAGTTCTGTAACCATGAGGATGTGTGATGGTTTCCTGAAAAGGTAATACTACAGCCTGCAACAGTTAAAGAAAATGGATTGGTCAGTCACCTGGAGAATAGTCATCTTGCCCTTCCTTTAATGAACCAGTACTCTAGGAATTCTAAGCTGCTGTGTACGTAACCATATTCAAGATCTATTCCACTGCATTACTAAACTCACACACATGAAAAAGGGCTTTTGGTATTAATAATAAATTCCTAAACTTTTTTGTGCAGTTAATCTCTTGCCATTCATTCTGTGATGTGATGATACAAGGAGGAAATGAGAAATGGAAAATCTGGCACTGAAAGGCAAGCTAGAAGTAGAATAAGAAGTTTTTTTACTTCCTGATCATCAAAGAGGTGCATTACAGGAAAGCAGTGCCAAAAATCTTCTCTGTGGATTCGTATCTGAGTTTAAGAAAGGTTTGGTTTATGTTCTTCATAATAGTACAAGATGTGAAATGACTTGTTTAATTAGAAGAATGCAACTGTATTTTATAAAAAAAATGAAATCAATGTGTTTATCTGTTTCCATTTTCACAGTGAAGCAACTTTGTCTGCTTTACTATGACTGTCTTTTAAATCTTGACCACTTTTGAAGAAAAGAGAAGCAAACTGTATTGTAGTTTAGAAGTTTTTGTCATCTGAAATAGATACATCTAAAACCCCATATGTAAACACCTTATATTTTAAAACACCATTATTCATTCTGTTCATGGTCTGAGAAGTGCTGATATGTTCCAGTTGTCCAGAATCAATCCTGCCTATGGCTATCGGCAGATTAGTTCACTCTCCAGTTCTAAAACAAATTCTAATAGCCTCTAAATCCACATAGAAAAAAGATTAATTTGCTTACAATTGGAGTCCTAACACCCAAATTTGGTCTTCTGCTAACATTCTGTCAGCACCTGAGACTTGCTGCCCTTACACAGCCAATTTGATCACAGGAATACAAAAAGTGGGTGAGGAGACAAGGTTCCTAGTCACTTTGTATTTGCATAAACTGATCTTAGCTATCCCATTTAGGTACCAGCTCCCCGCTTCTCCTCTGCCAGGTCTTATGAATGACACAAAGTCCTAAATCTAGTTTTCCCAAGCAGTGCTGCAGTCCACCTGCATATTTCTAGGTATACAATCACAACAAGTTTTATCATTTTTGTAGGTCTGTTCAAAGCAGAGCTCAAAACCTCTCTCACAAAGTCTCATAATGAACAGCAGCTTGTCATTAATGTGGACAAAGAAATATGGGAGTATACCAAGATGCATTAGGAGAACTCAAAGTTAACTTCTAAACTTTGCAGAAGCATCATTCTGTCTGGTACCTGTACACTACCAGATGTCACCTGCCATTTCTTAAGAATGCAATATAGCAAGTACATTCACCCATGGCAAGACATTTTAGGCAAAATTAGGTTTCTCAGGCACTTAAATATTCCACGTAATATAACAGATAATTTTGCTTCTTTTGTGATTTCCTTTTGGCAAAGACTGTGTTGATGGGCTGGGCTCATATTAGGTTAGCATATTAGCTAGCTACCAAAAAATGGATTTCAAATGATCAAGTCTCTTGTGGTTTAACTGTACAGTAAACTATATATTTTGGCATGAATTTAACATGTGAAGAAATAGAATGGTGTCTCAACAAACTTATGGCAAGCCATACAAGATTCAGCAAAACACCACAAAAATATTGATAGAATACCTTAATAAACATATAAGCTAAAGTTCTTAAATTTTCCCAAAACATTCTGATAGCCATTTCCCACTAAATTAATAAGTATGGATTTTCCAAATGCCACATACAGCTTTGACCTGAAATATTTTTAAGGATCCCATGAGTGATGGCTTGTAAGACCCCCTGCTCAGTGGTGTCTGCAATATATTTGCTTTATTTACTTGTCCTTGAGCAAAAAGCCAATATTCAAGAGTGATACAGACCAAATTAGATGATCAGCTATTTCTGTTAATCTAGTATTTGGGTTATACTGCCACAGATGTAAGTAACTGGAATTAGTAAAGCATGTTTCTGGTAAAGCACAAGATGGTAGTATACACCTCCTGCTTTTAGAAGTTTGTGGGGAAAACAAAACAAAACAAAACCCCCACAAAAGTAAGGTGTACTTCTTACAGAAGAAAATCAAAAAGCCATACCTATTAAACAAATAAATAATCAGGTAATGCACCAAGTTTCTATTTCATGAAAAGAATTAATTATTTTTCATAGGACTATCCTTTAGCAGATAAATATATTTTTCTTTAAGGAATCCTTGTAACATAGATTTGACAAATGGATAATGAGCTGTCCAGAAAAATTAATTTTCTGAACATTTAAAGAACATGCATTTTATTTTTCTGACCAGTTAACCCTTCTACCATAATATTGTGCTGCAGATGTGTAGCTTTGTCACCTTTTGGACTCCTGTGTTTAATCCTTACTTTGGGCTGTTATTTAATAATCTCAACAGTTATGGAAAAAGCTTCCTGATAATAGATTAATAGGTTGAGATTTGGAGGTTTTTGTTTGGTTTGGGTTTTTTTTCTTTTGTTTTTTCATTGCATTGTGGCTGCAAGAAGAAGAAATTCACTAGATCCATTTCTGCTTACTTAAATTAAGAACACTTAATTTTAGCAGAGACATACTAGCACAAATAATAGCTAAAGCCAAAATAAGTAATTTCAGCAGAATGAAACCATTGAAAGGGTTCATTGTGAACAGGGCATATTGTTATACTTTCACCCTAGAGATTTTCTAAAGCAGAATTACGCAAAGAATTAATTTGACCAAGGACATGAAACATGACCATGCCAAGAATAATGGCATTTGCTGTGTCAATACATGTATCAGTCATCAGTATAAGAACCTGATACAGCAAACAACTTAAAACACAACCGGAATGTATAATCCTTTGAAAAATAAATTGGTATGAGCTCATCTGTATGGGTAAAATAAACCCATTAGAGGTCAAGGAGTATTCAACAAAAGCAGTTATGCAAAAGGAACAAACTGTACCCACCTATGAGTAGGCACAGAACACAGACTGTCTGGGACATTTTCCAAAGCATAGGGGAGAAGCAAGCAGAGGAAAGGTAGCAAAGCATAACTAGGCCTTAATGTCTCTTTGGATTGGGGAAAAGCCAGTAACATGTCCTTCCTCTTTGGTTGGTGGAACACAGGCAACCCAAGACTGCTATTTAGAGAAGAGTGAAACTATGAGGAAAAAGTAGTATTAACAGATGTTAAACCAACACCTTGTTTTCCACAGTAGACAGCTAGGATGCTGTAGGGCTTTATAACTCTAATTCACTAACTTGATGGGCCTTATTAGCTCAGGAATAAGCATTTCAAGCTTAGTCTTGCTGAGTAAAATAGACTTTTACTAAATTACATTTCCAGGATTTCAGTACTTATCACAAAACTTTCAGAAGCACAAATTGTTTTTACAGCCTACCCTTCTCCAACATTTTGACTGATTTTGCTGTAAATTGTGAAGCCATGTTACTGGTATATGGCACCTTTGCCAAAATGACATGTCTCATTATATGTGTAGATGGGATGAAGAGATGCATGGCCAGAAATTTTTTCTTTCATCTGAGATTAACTTAAGAGGTGTCACTAAAGCTAGGTTAAGGAGTAGGGCAGAATTCCATCCATTTTACTTATTATTGCTCTGCAGACCAAACAGCCCAGCCCAGCCCAGAAGGTTGCAAACTTGCAGCTTAAAATAGTATCTGAGCAATAGTGTCTGCCTCATAAAGACATTTTGTCTTTGTGAATAATCTCAAGTATTATAAAACCTACCATAATATTTATATTTAATGTTCTGCTTTGCATGACCTTTGAAAATTTGCATCTTATTACTGATGTTAGGATTGTCTAAGGGATAGGATTTACTATCTGGTAAGCACTAGCTAGCATTATGAGTGCCTCTCTAGACTTAAGAGAACCACCTCTCCTGCACGTAGTTTCTTCTGTACTAGCAGGAGTTGTGTCTTGGTGTTTGCATCAATAAGTAAACAGGTCAACTTAATTGATTACTGGAATAAGGAAGACATGCTTTTTCAGCCAAAAATTATTCTGTTAGACTAATTTTTTTTGTTGTTTTTACACTGAAAAAGAAACAGTTAAACTCTCCATTTATTCCTTATTGTTTCTAAAAGTGACACTGGATAATAACTAAAAATAAATGGGATAGTGAGTAATTAGAGAAAGTAAAACAATTGGAAAACATACTCCTTGATTCTATGAGTCAAATCAGTCAATGTGTCTAGCCAGGAAAGAGACTGACGCTATTACAAAACATATTGCTTTGATCTTTTTCCTTTTGCTTTTCAGCTGGAAGGACGGACTACAATTATGTCTCTTGTAATCACTGACATTAATTGTGGCTCTGGTGCAGTACCACAACAATTTAAATGTAAGCTGGTGCTACCATGTTCTGATCTACGGTGAGTGAATCATAAAAGCTAAGCCAGCAGAAAACCATTATTTTGTATGACCAGGTTTTGGCAGTTTAGCTGTCAAAACTGTTCCCCTGAAGGATAAGAAAAATGCCTCTGCCAAAACTTGAGGAAATTGAGCTATGGCAGAATGAAATTACATTAGCTGAAGTCATTCTGGAGCTGTACCTTCACTGTGGGATTAGCATTGAGCTGATTGTGATTCTGTGTGATTCTGTGATTTTAACATTTATGAATCTATTTATTCTGTGCAACAAGAATGCCCTTGTTCTTTCTAGGAAGACATAAAGCTAGCAAACAGCTGGAGATATGCAAGCTAACTATAACCTAGCTTCCTGATTTACTCATAGCACCGATGAGATAAAAACTAAAAAAGCATATCAGGACAATTCAAACTTCAGAAGAAACCTAGGCCAAAATAACTTGTATGGCCTCAAGGATGAAAGGCAACATTCAGCTTTCCAGTGGCAGCAAAGAAGATTGTAAGAATGAATCAGTGAGAGACTAGTCATGTTTGAATGGGGTCTTTGAGGCACACTAGGAGTTGCCAGGGGAATGATACAGGTTAATAGATCTTCACAATGCTGGAGGTAGGGGTATTGTCCTAGATTCACAATGAACTATGCAAATGTGGTGGAGATGGTTGTGGTCTTGTGACTGAATAGGAGCTCTGAAATTCCCACCTCTACTTTGCTGCCTCTGAACATTTTCCTCCTTCTCTCCAGACCACAGTACAGGACTCTCTCCTAGCCCAGCCCCTTACCAGGACAGCCTCTGCTTTTCCTACTCGATCTCATCTCCCCTCTTATAGCATTCCACATGTCTGGCCCAGCTCTGCTGCCTATTTCCTCCTCTGGTTCTTGCCCCCACTAACATGTGAGACATGAGGGGAAGTAAACATCTCTTCCAAAAGCTTGTGATTGAATTCAAAATGGCTTGCTTTAACACTTGCTCAGGCAATGAATGTACAGTGCAATCTATACAGAGATGGGTCACACAACATTAGTGCGAGAACAGGACATACAGCACTGGCTCTGGGGTCCTAATTGAGCATGCTTCCTCAAAACCCCTCAAGGGGCTCTCCTGCCTACTTTCAAAGGCCTGTGCTACATGTCAACAGCTGCATAGCCCTGTGAAAGATCAGAGGACAGAAAATAGCACAGTGATAATTTTCTTCAGTGTTGTTGTGTTTACAGCATTCTGCTCTATCTTGTATAAACTGTTGGTGCCCGAGCCAGGGGAATTCTCATAGCCCAAAAGAGCCTTTCCAAGCTTTACTTAGAGACAATAGCCTTAATGTGAATCACAGATGAACAGGGGAGAAAACAAAACCAGGTTTGGCTGGCATTGGCTTTTTAGTGACCCAGCTGGGTTTCTGCTCAAACTATCCACTAAAGCAAACTTTTACCATAGAAACTTTTTGCACAGCCTTTGTGTATCATGTCAGTCTAGGCTTCAATCCAAACTATCCACTAAACAATATACTTGCTGCACAGCATTTCTACCTTATATCACAGAATCTCAGGTTGCACAGGATCATGTCCAGATGGATTTTGAAAGTCTCCAGAGAAGTCTCCACAACCTCTCTGGGCTGTTCCAGTGCTTCATTGCCCTCATGGATTTTTCCTCATGTTTAGGTGGAACTTCTGTGTTCTAGTTTGTGCCCGTTGCCCCTTGTCCTATCACTGGACATAACTGAAAGGAGACTGGCCCCATGCTCTTGCCCCAGCCTTTAGATATTGACAAGCATTGATAAGATCCCCTCTCAGTCTTCTCCAGGCTAACCAGTCCCAGGTCTTTTAGCCTTTCCTTGTAAGAGAGATGCTCAATTCCCCTAGTCATCTTTGTAGCCCTCTGCCAGACTCTTTCCAGTAGTTGTCTGTCTCTCTTGAACTGGGAAGCTCAGTACTGGACACAACACTCCAGATGTGGCCTCACTAAGGCAGAGTAGAGGGGCTGGAGAACCTCCCTTGACCAGCTGGTCACACTTTTCTTAAGGCACCCAGGATACCACTGGCCACCTTGGCCACAATAGCACACTGCTGGTTCATAGTTACCTTCTTATCCAACAGGACTCCCAGATCCTTATCCACAGCAATGCTTTACAGCAGGTGAATCCTTAACCTGTACTGGTGCATAGGTTATTCCTCCCCGGTTGCCAGACTCTACACTTACCCTTTTTGAACTTCATCAGGTTCCTATCTGCCCAACTCTCCAGCCTGTCCAGGTCTTGCTGAATGGCAGCACAGTCTGATGGTGTGTCAGACACTCCTCCCAGTTTTGTATTGTCAGAAAACTTGCTGAGGGTATAGCCCATCATCCAGGTCACTGATGAAGATGTTGAACAAGGCTGGACTCAGTACTGACCCCTTGGGAATACCACTAGCTACAGGCCTCCAGCTAGACTCTGCACCACTGATCACAACAACCCTCCAAGCTCTGTCTCTCAGGCCTGTTCTCAGGCTGAGATATATGATTTATATAATATATATGATACGAGATATATGAGATATGATATATGATATATATGATATATATGATATGAGATATGAAATATATGATATTGATATATGTATTTGCATGCATATTCTTAAAAATAATTCAGAAAATAACTACTTAGACTTCAGATTTTTAAAACAGAGGAATATTTGATGAGCATTACAAGCATACTAACCTCTCTGAGTGAACCCTTCCCCTTCCAATATCAGCAGAGAGATTAAAAAAATCTTGACATTTGAAATTTAAATATTTGAACAGCTCTCTTTCTTTGCCACATTTAGTCGCTAAAATGACAATGTCCAATGTGAGCTGCAGGGTCATAGTTTCAGCAGCTGAGTAGTGTTTTGTGCAGTTGTTAAGTCCTCCAGTTTTGTTTCCACTTACTCTGTGCTTACTGTGCTCATTAGACAGTAGTTGCATGTGACCTGTCACACTCAACCTCGTTCAGTATTAAAAAATCCACTATATTAACCAACCCCCAATAAACAAACAAGCAAACAAACAAACCCCCACTTAATCTCCCATGACTATAAAAGATCAGGAAATCCCCATTACTATTTGGTATATAAGGAAGTATGACTGTTCATATTTACATAACACTCTTTTCTTTAAATATATATTTACGTATCACTAGCTAAATACTGTCTACTATGGTTAATCTGAATTACCAATACAGTAGAAGATGTATACGAAAACCAAACAGAAGATAGCTTTTTAAAGTCATAATATGCCCTTATCTTAATCCCCATTACTATTTGGTATATTAGGAAGCATGACTGTTTATATTTACATACGACTCTTTCATTTATATATATTTATATATAACTAGCCAAATACTGTCTACTATGGTTAAGCTGAATTACCAAGACAGCAGAAGATGTATATGAAAACCAAATAGAAGATAGCTTTTTAAAGTCATAATATGCCCTTATCTTCCTTCCATGGAAAAATCATTCTAAGGAAGAGCACACACATGACCAGTTATAGCAACTGCAATACTTAAGAGAAAAAAATAACTGAGTAAATCATACCACTAAATGTGGAGATTACTGCCATAAAAGCAACAAAACACATAGATCTGAAGTGGGGGAAAGAGATGGAGAGAGATCTGCATAAGAAATCCACCACCAAGGAATAAAACTTAGTGTGAATCTGTCAGCTAACTGCAGCCAGACATTTTGAGCTAGACTGCATGATTTACATAGAGGTCTGTGTTGAGGGTGTGACTCAGATGCATTTTATCAAGCAATTGTCACTACCTCATCTATTATAGTTGCATAGTCTTTTTGCTGCTGTGAAACTAGTCCTTATTTCTCACCCTGTCCCCCAAGATGAGGAGGGCTGGGGTGCAGGGATTTGGCAAGCCCTAGTCTGTCTAGAATACATTACTATTAGCTCAGTGGAATTAAAAAAGGTGTTCCTGAGTCCTCACACTATGCTTTGCGACATGTCCTTGTGTGAGTCATAAAACAAGACTGGGGAGAATCTCACACCCATACAGATCTCTAAAATGATGTATTGAAATTCTCACTGAAAGGCAAGGTAGTATCTATGAGCAGATGCAGCTCACGCAAACAAGTGTCATTAAGCAATAAATACTACCTTCATCGTCTTTTTTATTAGTGTCTAGAGCTTGTAATCTCTGGAGTAGAATGTGAATATACACACCCATAAGTGTCTGACTAAGGTTATGAATACCAATCAGCATTACATTAAGTAAATAAAATTTGTCTTACTAAGGTGGAACATTTCCTATTGGTCTATTTGTCTTGTTATAGCAGTAAGATACAAGGTTACTCTTTTGTCCAATTGCTTTAGTATTTTATTTCAGGTGATCAGCAATTCCTTGGGCTTTAGCCTCCTTTGATCCCATTTGGATCAACTCCCTGCTATTGACTGACTACAAATACATAATTTTTGTTTTAAATTTTATTAACATGCCAAGATTAGAATTTCAATGTCACTCAGGATGCAAGTTAGCCCAGATAACATTAACAGAAGTCATCAAAAGCCCTGTGAATGTATTATTGAAGTTACTTCCTATTACGATGAAATGTTTGAAGTTATCACTGAATTTAACTTTGCCACATTTTACTCAGTGAAGCAAGAAAACTTTTACTGATGTGACTGAACCCTAAGTTTAACTGCAAATTGAAGGGGAATAGAGTGCTAGTGGACATCTAAAGGAAGAATATAGGATAGGTGTTCCACACAAAGGAAAAAAAGTGAAAACTGCTGCCGATTTGGAGCTAAGAAAATTTACCCTTGATATGCAGTACTGTAGCACACCATAGCAGTAGGAAATGTCAGCTGACAGTGTGTTTTACCTGGGAACAAGATGGTTAGGTTCCTTATTCTACATCTTAGTCACAAATGCCCCCAAAACACTACATTTGTTAAATAAAGGGCTTCAGGAACCACCAGGAACACAGCATGTCAAGTAATGGCTGAATAGGAACCAGCAGTGAGCCAAGGTGGCCAAAAAGGCCAACAGTATTCTGGCCTGTATCTGAAATAGCACTGCCAGCAGGATTGGGGGAGTAATTGTGCCCCTGTACTTGGCACTGGTAAGGCTGCACCTTGAATACTGTGTTCGGTTTTGGGCCCCTCACTACAGGAAAGACATGGCGTTGCTGGAGCCTGTCCAAAGACAGGCAATGAAGCTGGTGAATTGTGGTCTACACTGCAAGTCTTATGAGGAGAGGCTAAGGGAACTGGAGTTGTTCAGCCTGGAGAAAAGGAGGCTGAGGGGGTACCATACCTCTCTCTACAACTACCTGAAAGGAGGTTGTAGTGAGGTGGGGTCAGTCTCTTCTCCCAGGTGACAAGTGACAGGACAAGGGGAAAAGGCCTCAAGTTGCACCAAAGGAGGTCCAGGCTGGATATTAGGAAAAATTTCATCACTGAAATTTTCACATTGAAGGAGTGGTTAAGCTATGGAACAGGCTGCCCAGGGAAGTGGTGAAGTCACCGTCCCTGGAGGTATTCAAAAAACGTGGCACTTTGCAACGTGGTTTAGTGGGCATGGTGGTGTTGGGTTGGCAGTTGGACTCAATGACCTTAGAGGTCTTTTCTAACCTCAATGATTCTATTACAACTCACATCACAGTTAAAAACACAGCATTATGAGATGACTAGAGAAAAACAAGGTGATAAAGACACTTAAAAAATAATAAATCCCTAAAATGGTAGTGGGATTATTTGGCTATGTCTAAGGAAGTATTAGCGGAAATAAAGGAGAGAAATTGAAGAAAATTATTACTGGACAAATACCATAAGATCTAAGGAAACTCTATAGCCAGGAGCAGTTATGCTTTTATAGAGGCGTGAACTACACTACCTGAAAGACATAAAAGCCAGAGAAAAATCTATGACTTCATACAGTTATTGTAGGACAAGCATAGGAAAAATTATTTTGGCCTACTAACATGCCAGAATATTGCCTACTGTTGGGAAGAACTGTGATAGAAATTTGTAGATAGCTGAAAATAAAACATTCAAGTAACAAAACAGTATGTTTTATTTTTTGTTTCACGTGGTTCTGATACAAAGAAGGGAAAAAAACCCTAGTCGTTTGTGACTGAAATCTTTATATATTACTGTTACTCTGTTATACAAAACCTGTACTGAGAAAGAATTGATCCTGAAAAATCATTGTTTTACAAAAGCATAATGGCAAGCACAAATAAAAGGCTACTATACAGGTGCAGTGATTTTAGCCTATGAAAAAGCTATTATTTTTCTGACATTACAGCTCTAGGGCAGATTAACATGGTCTGTCATTTAGACATTTTTCTGTATCTCATGCTTCAGCACATCCAGTGCTTCTATAAATTAGCCATTATATTAAACTCCTATTATGTCTTAAGCAAAAAACTGTTCCAGAGACTGCAGAGCTCAGAATCAGATTTCCTCCTGCTGTTTTCCAAAGTAAGCCAAAATAAGTACAGAGCAATAGTACAACTGATCAGAGTCCCAGTAACTGACCTGGTTTCCATGAATTATGCAGTCCAAAACCAAAGTCCCTTTTAAATACACTGCCTCCTTCTGAGTGTTTGAAGTGTTCTCAGTCAAGCCCTTACAAAACATGGAATGATTCTTCTCTTAGAAGCCTGTTTAGGACAGGCAAGGAGAACAGCTTCTGTCTGCCTTTCTACCAAATAATCCCAAACAAACAAAATCAAACAGACCTACTTCCTACTCACCCCCTACCATGTTTTATCTGCTTCACAGAACAACTGTTTTCACAACTGAACTAGCGATACATGAAGAATATTGTCTCTAACTGAAATCTGCTGCCACTCTCGTTTATCTGCTGTTGCAATAAACGTATCAAGCTTCTTCTCTAAGAAGCAGTAGCAGCAACAGCTGGCCTTGCCAACTCTTGGGGCAGCAGCTGACCTAATCAGCTGACATGGAAGGTTCTTTTCCTACAATGCTATTATCTTTCCTCCAACTTGAAAGAACTTCCTCCTGCTTTCTTCCTCCTCCATTCCAGTGCCTGTAGACTGATTAGCTCAAAACCTTGTAAATCTAAGCAGCAAGATTTTACATCTAACCTAGTCTCCATAGCCTCAGAGAGGCCCAACTTCTACCAGTAAAATTCTTTGTGTATTAAAGACTAATAGTATTACTTCAGTATCTTATCTATCTGGTGATGTTGCAGTCTCTGCTAAAGATAGATTGCTTCTTTAGGAAGTCTTAAGTTTGACAAATATTTAATTAATGTATCTAGTATATAACAATTCGTTATTTGCCATAAGAAATACTAGGGCTGACTCTCACCTAGTACACACTGACACACAACTTTTAAGTTACTTTTAAAAAATAAAACTAAATAAAAATTAAAACCTCACAACACTCTGAAATTCCTATTTCATATCTGTCAAGAATTCCCACTTTAGGTAAATTAAATAATTCCATTTCAGTGGTCACATTAGGTATGCACATCACTCTACAACAGAAAACTGAAATAAGCAAGATACATCTGCGAGATATATTCAAATATTGCAAACATACAATGTATCTTCTGCTGGCAGTAGTCCTTTCAGTTCATAAATAACTTTTTTACATAGCTGATCCTTTAAAACAACAACGGTGAGCTTTAGTGTAAAAGCTGGTACTGGAGGAAACACTGTTTTATTTGGGAAGAGTAACCTTGGGCTGTAAAAATCTCTTGTTCCAGGTCCTTGGGAAGACTAATTAGCAGATCTTTAATCTTCCCAGGAAGATTAAGACTTCTTGAAATCCTTTCCTACACTGGAGAGGTTTTTTGGCAGTAGGTCAATTCATCCCGTGTTCCACTGATCTGAACTTATTTACAGTACAGCAAGTATTTGGCCCAGATGTCCTGGGTTTTTTTAGGATGCAGCCAAGAATGCTGTACGATCATTATGCACATCCTGCAATGATAGAAAACTAAACAGGAGTTATGGGCTATACCTTTATCCTCTTTCACTCAGTAGCATTTTTATCTGCAACATTCCTTTTTAAATAACACATTTTTCTTTCAGAATTATATTAGAGCAAGTTATGAATGTAAGTTTCATGTGGCCAAGAAAGGAGACAGCAAAACAGACTAATAAAAGCTTCTTTCTCAAATGGAAGTCTACACTGCTGACCACTGGCAAAGTAACCAAAGAGGCAGAACAAGACTTGCCTGTTTCTTTCCTGGCAGCAAGAAAATGTGTTTCCCTGTGTACATCCATTAGTTTCTTCTACGCCATCAAGTCTAAGACCAAGAAACTGTCTGACTCCATTCTTTCTTCCAAGTAGCACATAAAGGCTTTTTCGAGTTTAGTATTTTTGTTTGTCATATTCCTGTTTCAAATTAATCATTGAGCAATGCATTCACCAATTCATGGGCAAAGCAGCCCATGTAGAAAGCGTCTGTGTTCCAGCTCCTAAAACTAACTCTTTTCTTTCCTAGAAAATGGAATTATCATAATCTTTATCATAGGAAGGTTTAGGGATTGACACAAGCAATGAAAGAGGAAATCCTCAGTGCATGCTTAACCCAAAAACCTCATTACAGAATCAAAACTGTTAGTTGTGTATTTTGCACACCACTACACATGACTTCTTAATTAATACAGTCAATCTTTTCAAACAAAGTAACAAAGAATAAACACCCATTGAAGTTTGAATTAATTTGTGTTTTGGACAAGGATCTATAAAAGTATTCAGAAATATTTAAGACAGAAAAACAGAAGGACTGGAAAAAATCTTTCAGATTCTAAGGACATACTTTTTGACTTGACACAAGACAGCAAGTCTGGATATAAGCAGAGCTGTGCAGTAAGAGTTCAAAGACTATATCAAAAGAGTCTGGAGGCTGAAATCCAGCCAATTCTGACCTCTCTTACTGGAATTCTACCTCCCCCACTGAATGACTGTCTCAGCCTGGCAGTACTGTGTTTGAAAAGGTAACACCTCGGGTTCAAATTCCTTCCGAGATTTTAAAATTCCAAGCTGATACAATCTCAGCTTTAGCCTCTGCTGTGTGTCAAGATGTGTCTATACCAAGCATGCCTCTCAGAATAAAAGGAAGGAGGAAAGGATCCTGTGAAACATTTGAAAAATGCAGTTCAACATTTTGTTTGCCTAGCCAGATTCTATATTTTAATTGCAAGACTTTGAAGCTCTTAAAACTCCAACAAAGTTAATGACAAAATAAAGTAATATTTAAGATTGGAACCAGGTGACCTAGAAATAAATGCTTCTTTTTTTCTGAAGCATTTCAGGAAAACTTATTAGGACTGATAAAAAACCCAACAACAACAACATAAAAACAATGAACAAAAAAGTCCACACCACTATATGAAAATGGAATCATTATCTAGTACTGCAACAGCAGGTTCACAGTCTATTTTACTCTTCTTGGCATGCTGTTATCTGCCTTCCATGTCACGCAATATTGCACAATTTTGTATTTAATAAAGGGAGAGAGCAGCATAGATGCTACAGATTTATTTACTACAAAAGGCAAAGCTACACATATCTAGCTACATCTTTCCAAGTCTTTCCACACCTATCAAAAACTAATGTGTTGCTAGTGCAAGGAGTTGTTACTGAGTTGATACTCAATATCCTCGACCTTTAACGGCACAAAGACATCTATGCAGAAACTACACAAGTTGCTTTGTTCAGTGTTTTTTCCCTATGTATAGGACTTCCACTAGAAAATGGGAACTACCTCCAACAAGATTAACTGCTGGACATAAGTGTATGTGATTCAGCATCAGGTATACTGGGCTGTATCTCTGTCCCTACAGGACTATAAGTATGTTTCTCCATCATCATCAGACACAACCATGTTTTATTTTCTTCCCTTTTCTTATGTTCTCTTTCCAAGAGCCAAAATGAAAAACAAGTAATAATTGCACAGAATAGCAGGGGAAGACTGTACTTGCTCTGCATGCTCCTTTAACACCAGACTTATTTGGTATTTGAGAAGTTAGAAGAAGAGATTTAAAAATCAAGTAGTCCTGGTCTCAACCCTATTCTCAAACAGTGTACCCTGTATCTGCTGAACTTCTATTTTTTAATAAAGAGGACTTCACTACATAGTACGAATCACATTTTATTTTAAACATATTATGGAGAAGGAACAATCATTACTGGAGTCAAATAAAACCAGTTTTTCAAACTTAAAAACCTGGGCTATCTCTAGCTGTTAACAGAATACTCTGAAAGTACATGTTCTTGTAAGCAAAAGCATTTGAAATTCAGACTGATTAATATTGTTCATTTTAGGGTTTTTTTAGTTTTTCTTTGTTCTAATGAAAACATTCAACCTAAGAACTTATTTTCTCTATGTACTTTACATTCCATTCAAGTACACTTATGAAGTTCCAAACACAGCTAATCAAACAGCTATGTGTCAAAGTTAACAGTTTGAAACGCCAGCATTTTGGCTATGCAAGAGACTTGACTCCTAACGCACTAACACACAAAATATGATGACACAATTGTTTTAAAATTCTTGAGACTCTCAGGGTTCAACTTTCAGCACGTAGCTACACAGCACACAGCTTTTCTAGCTAAATACTGGTTACTGGAAGTTTCCCCTCATTCCTTCTTTAATAACTGCTAAATCCATTCACAGGAGGTTAGTAGAAATGCCCTCTGTCAGTCCTCTGACAGGGTGAAAGAATGCACCTGGATTCTGGCCACCACAGGGGGATTGCTCCACACCCAGGAATGCAATGCCTTAGTACCAGTTTGTGCTGTTATCATCTTGTCCTTAAGCCGGCTGAGTTAAAATTGTTTATGACACTCAAGTACAGAGAAGGAGTATGTCTGTTAAGAGCAGTGTATAGAGATTCAAGAAAACCACTTCAGACCTTCTCCTTAGAACAGACTTAAGATGTTTCTTTCTCTGCAGATAAGAATCTGACTAGCCACAGATAAATCCCCACTTTTGCATAGTTTTTTTGGCAGGGCTAAAATGTTAAGATCTTTACACTGGCCTCTTAGATTTGAATTGACAACCTGGAGCCAGTTTGAGAAATGGAGAAATAATTTTAGAACAAAAATTCCTGGGCTGTACAATAGATGAACTACACTACCATAGCAGGGTAATTCTGTTCAGTTACCAAATGCAGGATTATTCTCCTATAGTTAAGATGATCCATTTTCCAATTATCTTTTATCTACTTCCCCTCAAGTCAGCAATAAAGGCAGCCTCAACAAAGTAACACAATGTCAAATAATAGAGATGCAGGATTTTAAAGAAACTCTCCATTTAGATTTTTTGGTTAGCTTTAGTTCAGAATGGGTTTTTCTGTTGTATTAAATAACTCCAAAAGAGAAAGCTGTATCACAAGAGGATTAAACATTATAGAAGCCAATTCAAACAGTATAGTTTGTCTTTTCCTCTCTCCCAGTTCCTAGGAATGGGTTTAATGACAGCCTAGGAGCTACATTTCTCCAAACTGAAGCTTTATTTATTTTACCCATCTAATTGCCTAGGCACAGTCACATAAAATATTTTTAAAGAACACTAAATGTAACTACCACGACCTTCACTGAGAAGTTATACATGCCACATCTAATGTTAAAAAGTAGGCATTTTTTTTAACAATTGGTGAGGAAGGGAAATAATATTTACCAGCAGTTAAAAACAACTGCCTAGTTATTAGTTATTATAATTAATTTCTGTTACTTAATGAAAAAGTCCTGAGTCAAGAGTGAATTCAATATGGAAAAAAAATATTACCATTAATGTACATGGCTCCTTTTAAACAGGTTTTATTGTCACTTAATACTTGTGTTGCTTTTTTTTCTCTCACTTTGGTCACTTCCTCACAAAGTCATGCATGGGAAGAAATTCTGAATAAAAAGATCTGGTAGTTGGCGCTAGTGTCTAGCATCATTAGGGAAAAATAGATCTTATGAGAGAAATGCATAGGAACTGCAATATTAATTTATGTAATTAAGATGTTCTGTGGTAAAGGAATTAGTTTAAAAGGCTACTTCACAGTTGTTGTGGAACACCTGGAATAAAGGGAAGACAGCATCAAATCATAGTGTCAAACAATAGATCCAACCTCGTAACAGTTTGGTTAGGCTAGCCAAAAGCACCTAGGCACAGAAGGAATTGGTACAATTTAGTGACTGTATCTCCATAGTTTCTCCTGTGCTTCAATGACTTTTATTACTACTGAGAATTACTTGCCCTCTAGTGTGTCACTAGTAAATAAGCACAGCTGTGTACATATAGCAGTACAGCAGAGTACCTTACTGCTCTGGACAACACATCTGTGGCATTGCTGTAGCCACTCACTTTCTGAAAAGTCTTCCCTGTGTCACTAGGCAAAGCATAGTTTAAAATTTCATTCACACAATCTTCTTTACCCCAAGGCATCTATACCTGAATAGAATAGTAAGTAAATGAAGACAAACCTGTAGGTCCAACTTCCTTTTTAAGAAATAATGCTGCAAAACAATTTTGAAAATTTTTTAAAAGATAATAAATGCACCACACATAATTATGTAAGAAAAAGGAAAGCAGCCAGTACACACCTATTTGCTAACACTACATCCAGATACATTATACCTAACAAAATTGTTTCACTCACCAAATATATTAATTATAGTACTGCTAAAACGCAATGTTTAAAAGGCAGTAGTATTTGTGAGTCTGTGCATGTTTTTATAACACAGTATTTGATACAGCAGCTCTGTGAGATAAATGCTAAGATACTTACAGAAGCAGGTAACAAGTCAGAGATTGCTCCCTAAACCTTTGTTTCATCTTATTAAATACGATTAAATTTATAAGTAAATTAATTACCCAATCACATGGATCACTGAGACAAATTAAACAAAGATGTGAAAAACCAAGTGAAAGGAGAAATATCAAAACAATTTCATTTTGGAAAAGTTCCCAGGGATTTCAAATCTTACACAGACAAGTAAATTTTACACTCTTGGGCATGATGATATTGTTGACTTCTAAATTAACATGAAATGATGAAGGTTTTACAGCACTACAAAATTTCATAATACTAATAAGCATTACAAAATTTTACTTACAATCTTGCAAAACTGTCAGCATAAGGAACCGGTTCTGTTACCGCTGTCACGCAAGGCAGTCCATCTCAATGTCAACAATTGTAAATGACAGTGAAGAGAATACGCTGTTGAAATTGCTTTGCTAAGCAAGAATTTATTCTGTAGCTCTCTCTAAGATAAGCAGTTTAGACATCTGACAGATCATACAATAAAAACAAATACATGTATTTCTTTCAAAAAAACTAGAGTTTCACAGTTTTGGTTTCACTTTTCTCCTCACTTTTCCAGTAATCAATGTGTGGAGTGGTTCCATGGTGTATATATCAAGGAATGAAAATCTGTAGAATCTGTTCATAATCTGGCAAACCCTCCCAACAGTGAATAACTTTGAATCCACTAAGTTCAACAGAGCAAAGAGGTAATCTCTTAACCTGAACTGTGCAGCTAGGCTTGTGCTCATGCATGTCTCCCACATATTCTAAAAAGTACAAGATCCTGGCCTCCATCAATAGAAATGTCCCATTTATTTTATTTGATCTGTATTTGAACAGATCAATCTGACTTGCTTTAGATGCCTATACCATGGATTATACCTTAGGAATAAAAATCTTTCCTCCTGATAGTAAAATGATCAGAGGATGACTATATCAGTTAGAAACATGTATAGAGTTGATGCTTACATTTTGACATGCCACTACGGGAGCCAAATTCTAAATTCTTAGTCAGAGTAATGCTTGCCTGCATGTAGGAACATATATTTGAAATAAGGGGGAATTTTTCTCTCTTAAATGGGCTGTTGAAATACCAGTGAAGTGGGCAGGAAATGTGACCAGAACATAATGGTTAAGTCACTAGCTGCTGAGCAGACTTCCAGCTCAGAGGCATCAGCCATGACAGGCAGCCCAAGATTCCTCCATTCTCCCACACTGGTTAGTGCCTAGAGTCAGGCAGCACTGAGCAGTTCTCATTCTTTGGTCAAATCTTCACCAAGACTTGGTGAAAGAGAAGAAAGAAGAGCAGCAGTAGCAGTTCCTCACCTCAGTGCTTCTCCTTTGTCCATCATGTCCTTCCCTTGTCAACCTCATCGAGCAACACTGTCCCCTTGGTATGTTGTCTTTCCGTCCAGCTTTCAAATTTTCCCTTCAACTTCATTCCTTCTAGCTACCAATGGCTAACTTGGTGAAGTTACCCTATTTCCTCTAACCATGCAATACCTCCCAAGGTCCTGTTTGATTGCTTGATCCTTGCACACCCATTCGCTCAGCCTCTGCTTTACACCACCCTTGTAAACTGGTGGCCCTCTCCTCTCCTGCTGCAGCATGGAGAAGGACACATAAAAGCCCAGCATCAGTGAACACTGAAATATCTTCCTGGAAACAGAAAAAAGGTAACACTAGTCAAGCTGGTTAGTCTGGACAGTGTCTGAATGGTTCCCCACCTATCTGAAGTATGGAAAGAAAGTCATGACAGAAGAGGTGGGACTGAGAAGGAAGGGCAGAAGGGGATACTGAAATAATCTCCATAAAAACTGGAAACCACCACTGAAACACTTTCCATCTTTTCTGACTGAAATACAAGGAAATCAAATGGAATTAGAGCCTAAAAGTGATTTAAAGTTTTACATAAGCACACTTTTCTTTAAATGAGTGAGTACTGTTTCTCTTCATAGAATTTTCTGGAAATCAACTAAGGTCACAATCTTGAAAATCTTGTCACACAAGTTCTGTACTTGACACCAAGTTAAAAGCATGTGAGGATTTTGGCTGATGTAACAATGATGAAATACAGGTGCATAGAGACAGTGCTGAAATTTGATTTAAAAAGGCAGGAAAATTAGAAGGTGTATCACTGGATTTTAATGAAGGTATGCTCATAATTTAAAAATCCAGGTGCACCTTGGAACACACTATATGAAATCTAATGCAAACTCTTGTTGAAAATTCCATTTTACTCTGCTCTGGTGAGACCTCATCTGGAATACTATGTTCAGCTCTGGAGCCCTCAACACAGAAAGGACATGGACCTGATGGAGCCGGTCCAAAGGAGGGCTATGAAAATGATCAGGGGGCTGGAACACCTCCCCTATGAAGACAGGCTGAGGGAGCTGGGATTGTTCAGTCTAGAAAAGAGAAGGCTTCGGGGGACCTAATAGTTCCAGCACCTGAAGGAAACTTACAAAGAGGCTGGAGAGGGTCTGTTTACAAAGGCCTGTAGCGAAAGGACAAGGGGTAATGGTTTTAAATTAGAGAAGAGTAGATTTAGATTAGATATTAGGAAAAAGTTCCTTACCATGAGGGTAGTGGAACACTAGAACAGGTTGCCCAGGGAGCTGGTTGAGGCCTTGTACCTGGAGGCATTCAAGGTGAGGCCAGACAAGGTTCTGAGCAACCTCAGAACCCCAATTTAGTTGGGGATGTCCCTGCTCACTATAGGGGGGTTGGACTAGATGACCTCTGAGGTCCCTTCCAACCCAGGTGATTCTATGATTCTATGAAATAGATATTGTCATTTGGTCCATATGCATTTATTCTGCACTATGAGACAGAACTGATTGCTTGCATCTAAGTACAAGTTAATCATGAAAATGAAAGGTAGTTAAATATGAAACTGCCAGTGTTCTCCTACCTGTATTTTCCAGGTATAAAAACATAGTACAATCAGAATCTAAATAAAAAGAAGAGTCTGTGTAACACTGTAAAATGCGTCTATCCTCCCTAATTACATAATAGGTTCTACTACGGAGCCCGTTTCCCACCTTCCCCACAAAAGAATCACTAGCTAAGTGCGAAAACAGCTCCCTCTAGAGCTTGAGTATTAGACAATTAGACGGCATGCAAACCCCCGGCTGGAAAAGCTTGGTTTAAGTACTAAGAAAAGCAGTGCCATGAGGAAAAGTAACAAACACACCAGAGAGGACAGAAAGCTTGTTCCAAAGGCTGCAGGCTAAGGTTCAGAAAACCTTCTGTGAGACAGATTCTCTGTTACTTGTGGAAATGGCATACCTTTCCAATGTATCTTGGAGTAAAAGAGTTACCAGGGCCCTGGTTTATAGGAGAAGTGAGGTACAAATCCCTGGAGACATGAACCTTATTTACTGTCTAGTAAGACAGGCGTGCCTTGACCAGGTTCACATACACGTATGCACAGAGCAAGAGAATAGCAGATGTGAGCTAGCTGAACTGTTGTGTCAGATGTTTTGTGTGGTGAGGCAAGAACTGACATATTTAGCCCTTTAGAATTTAAAGGATCTAAGTTAATTAGCCCAATGTCACTTCTGCAGGATTAGCTGCTGTCCAGAGCTGTCATATCCGAGCCGTGGTGGTGTTAGCACCCCTCGCCCTTGACAGCCAGATGGTTCACAGTGGATGAAGGTCGTTGTCAAGTGTTGCCCGGTTTCACCAGTATTCCATCCCACGACCAACAGAGGGGAAGCCAAAGGGAGAACAAGCGCATGGAGACAGCGGGAAGGCGGGGAGACAAGGGCTGCGGGCACGGCCTGGTGTGCCACCACATCCAGGTGGGTATGCGCCCGGGGACATGGTGCTGAGGTTGGAGCCACTCGGAGAACGTGCCGCTCCATCCCTCAGCGTCCCTTTCCTTACAGCATGCCGGTTTCCTCCAAGATCCCCTTCTCCGGTTGCTCAACCCGCGATGCCTAAGCGCTTCCGCCGGCCCCGCTCCCGTTCCCCATGACCCCGTCCTGCCCTGTCACCCGGCCTCCGCCGCTCCTACTGCCTTCCTCGCCGGGCTGTCCCGCGGGCGAGGCGCCCGCAGTCCCCGCCTCTCCTCCCACGGATATAAGCCAGTGCTTCCCCCCACGCCGGCAACTCACTGCGCTGAGCGTCGTCGGCACGTAGTCGGGTCGTTACCCCGAGGATGCTGCGTGCTGTTGCCGGAGGACAAGCTCTGCTGCTGAGCGCCCTGCTATGGCGCCTGGCCGCCGCCGGTGCGTAACGCCGGCTGGGCGTATAGGCTGGGGGACCGCTGGCTCGAGCGGACGGGACAGGCGGTGGGGCTCGGTCCCTCTGACGGCGAGACGCCGTGTTCCGAGGAGAGGAGGGCCGCCCCTCGACGACAGCTGTGGCGGGGCAGCCTCCCGCGCCGGGCCCGTGGTGGTGGGGGGAGACAGCGGCTGCGGCGAGCCGGGCCGTCGCGGAAGGGCGGCATTCTCCCGCGGTCTGTGGTGGCCCCGGCTGTGACCCGACACTGCTTCAGCACCCGGGCGGCGGAGCGCCCGGATCACCGATGGCTAGGTTCTTCTAGGGGGTATCCTTAATGGCCACAGGCAGGTCACACCCGGGGCACAGGGGGAAGTCTCAGGGGTAGGCAGCTGCTGACCTGCAGTAGCAGGAGTGATCTGCGAGATATCTTTGCCTCGTCCCCAGTCGTCGGAGAGGCAGAGAAGGTATTGAAGGAATAACGGGGACATTTCATGCGGTTACAGAGCTTGTGCAGGGTTTTCCTCTCCGCCTTCCTCCCGGGCAGTTTCCCGAAGCGGCTGTGGCGACGGTCAGGGTGGCGGGCTCGCGGGTCTTGGCGGGCTCCCGCGCGCGGGTGCGCGAGCCACGGGTTCCTCCGCGGAGAGCCCCTTTAGGGGTAACCGTGTAAGGCAAGCACTGATTTTGAAGGACATTATTTTCCCAAAGTAAAAAGATGGGGAATCTAGCAGCTCGTGTCTTCTGCAGCAGGTACAGACAAGGGTGGTTTTGAACTGCACTGCCTGTCTTTGGTGCTTGGGCAGTCTCATAAGTATCTTAAAGCTTTTATAGCTTCTTCAGAGGTCTTGGATCAAAAAGGATGCATTCGACAGAACTCCAAATAATCTACCTCAGCGATCTAGGAGTTATAAGAAGGAAAATAGTTTTCTTCTCATATTTCTCGCTTCTGCCAGGACACATTCCTTTAGTAAGACAAGTACGAGCCCAGAGGGCAGGACCAAGCCTTTTCCCCCAGATTTCCAAGTCGCAATTAACAGCCACTGCTTCATTTAACGAAACAGGGGCTGCAGGGAACCAGGAATTACATATGACATGACTGAAGTCACTCTTCTCTTTTCTGTATTTAAAGGCAATCCAGAACTACCAACAGCAGTTAACATAACCTGGTCTTCAATCAATTTTAAAACTATACTACAGTGGCAACCAAAACCATCCGGTTACTTCTACACAGTAGAAATACACGGGTAAGTAGATAATACCAAGCTCTGCCCATTAATGGAAATGGAAGAAGATGCAATTAGAGCATGTTGGAATATTTCTGAGACTCCGTGTAACGGGAAGGAGCCCAAACACAAGGATTCAGGAAAATTGCCAACTCAGCTGTTAATACTTCTTTATATACAACTATAAAAATATCTGATTCAGGCTTCTGGTTTTCCCCACTTCAGAAATGGAGAGCTGAGCTTTAGATCAGTGTTCTAGTTCTGGGGTTCGGTGCAGGCCAGCTGCACTGGAAATCTAGGCCAGGATACTTTGAGGAAGTTGGCAATCTGACATACCATGTATGAGATAGAACTTCACCTTTCTATGTCTTTCAAGGTGTTTGGACGGAGTCTTTAGTCTTGGGAGATGTCTGGTAAATATGAGTCTGCATTTTATTATAATTAGTGAATCACACTAAATGAATAATTGTCTTGCTGAGTAATATTAAAAATTACTTTTGTTCATCTACCTCCATTGAGACTTCCTCTGTTATCATGTTTTATGTAATCTATGAAATACTGTGGAAATGAAAAGTAGCTAGTTTATGTGAAATGTCTAACACCTCTTTCAATACCACAGAAAAATTTCTGTGAAGTTCAGTAGTAAATCTCTGCTGTTCTTAGGTCCCATATTAATTCATAGACTGTTACTAAATATGCCTCCAAGGGAAACTGCATCATCATCTCTCCTACATATTAATGAAAATATGGTATAGTAATGTTCTCTGTCTGTAAAGGTGGCACAGAAAAGAGAGCTCTCATGACTAATGAATGAATTACCTCTTTTGTTCTTTAAGGGAGTGATGAAATGAATAGTCTTAAAAGCACATAAATAGCAGAGTTAATTTTATTAAATTTATGAATCTCCAGTTTCTCTCCAGCAATTTATGCTTGCAAAAAAGTCTGCCCAAGATTCAGTATAGACTCACGTATAGTTCTGGTATGGGGGCATTTATTTAGGTTGTTTTCACAGATGAAGTGTGCTTAAATGTTTGCTTTCTCATCTGTGTACATTTACAGAATACATTTGTTTGATCACAAAGATCAAATGTCTCCTATCCCTTTTCAAGGCATCTCTAGTATGCTATCACTGACTGATCTGTGACATCATAAGAAATCTGGTGATGTGAGAAGGGAGTTCAGATAACTCCTAAGTAAAACTTGAACTGACTGGAGGAAAACTCATTTTTTAATTTCTGAACAGTTGGCACTTTTGCTCTTTCAGCTCAGATCACAGTTTTTCTTTCTCTTAGTTCACCAGGGAAAACAGGGAAAAGAATTGAAGCAGTAGTATTTAATCTGGTTTTCCATTCATTCTTATTAGGAAGCAAAATGAGGAGTTAACACTTTTTTCCCTCATTTCATTATTATTTCTCAAGTAAATTAACTTGCTTTAAAAATGTGTATCCAGTAACATATTTCTACAATTAATATGGCTCATATTTTACTTACTTGATTCTATTTTTGCATTGTGAAACATAGCTGTACAGGTTAGTGAGTTTTGAGGTTTTTTTCTTCTCCTTTTTAGCCTCATAGGCCAGCAAGACTGGATTTCCCACTGGGTAAGGGAAGCCCATACAGTCTTAAGAGAAAACCTGTTTTTTAACATATCTAAATATGTAAAAGTCTGTTTGGAAAGTGTTGACATTTCTTTCTTGCTCTTTTCAGACAGACATCTAACACAAAAAAAAAATGCATATTGACAGCAGAAACAGAGTGTGATGTTACTGATGTGCTCAGGAATGTAAAGGAGACCTACACAGCACACATACTGTCTGTAATGTCCTCAGAGATGGATAACTTTGAAGAACCACCTTTTGCAGTCTCTGAAAAATTTACACCTTATAATCAGAGTAAGTGGGATTGTCAATTACATTTTATCACAAACTTCCTTTCAAGATAACTTAGATTGACTTAAATAAGATTTAGACTGGGCCTAAAGGTTCTTCCTATGGATTCTTACGGTAGCCATTCTGATATCTGAGAAGACGACATTCGGGCTTAAAGCTTTCCTTGTTGTAGAGGAGTGTGTAAGATTTTAGTTACCATTTGTTTCTCACTGCAGTGAGGAAACTATTTTATTAACAGTTTGTACTAGATGAAGATATTTGTTAATAATCCAAGATTTCACTGTATTACTGTGGTTCTGTAAACTTACAATAATAGATTTAAGGAAGGAAGGGGGTATAGGGAGGAAGAAAAAAGAGCATGTTGTGTAGAAAAGATGATGTCAGGTTTTTAATTCTACATATGCTTGTTTAGCTGTTCTTGGAAAACCAGAGATACAGAATTACACACAAAAAGGTTCCAAACTGTATGTTGCGTTCCAAGATCCACTTACACCATATTCATTTCCTAATGGAAGCTTTCAAAGTGTTCGAGATATTTTCCAACATGACCTGGATTACAAACTCTATTACTGGAAAGATCAAAGCTCTGGAAAGGTAAGGTGTAGCTCTTCTTTTTACATATTCTGTAGCTATATTATAGCAGAGAACACAAACTGAAATATTTTTTTTCCTCTACAGAAAGATGCAATGTCAAAAAGCCACGAATTTGAAGTAAACGTTGATAGCACAAAGAACTATTGCTTCTACATCCAGGGAATCATTCCCTCCCGCAAAGAAAACCGTAATGGTCAGGAAAGCATGGTGCTTTGTACCAGCGTAGGAAGAAATATCTTAGATGGTAGGTATCTGGTGAAGTTTGAGATACAGTCTTTAGTATTCTAAAAAAAAAGACACTTCCATTCTGAGTATGTTTTTATACCTCTTTACATTGTGATGCCTGAGTTATAAAACTATAGTTACTAAAACTATTTGCTGTATGAGTGAGAGGACACAAACGGAACATGGAAATTTAGAGGAAGAGCTCACATTAAGTGTCCACCATCTTTAGGTAGCTGGAGTCTGTTTTAGGATTTTGCTAAACTGTTTGGATTAATTTTAAATTGTCTGAGTTGATGACTGGTCACTTAAGTTTCAGATTTCATCACGAGCCTTCAGATTAATTTTTCTGTTTCCTAATTGTTTTTCTCAGATTCTTCCAAAACCAGGTCACATACTAAGTGCTTGAGGGATTAACTCTTAAGACATAGGAGTGCTGGAAACCTACATAACAAGCATTTCCGGGGCCTTGTAGTTTGAACTGAACTTAAGTTATTATCTCAAAAGCAGATGATGAGACTAAGACCTTCTTTACTGTTACAAGTTCAGAGGTTGGCACATTAACTTGTTGACTGGTAAATGAGTTAGAGAGTGGTTGGTGAATCAGCCAGTCTAATTCCAGACAATCTGAAAAACACTTTGTTCAATATAAAGTCATCAATATTTGTTCAATACTATCACATTGCTGTACTCTCTTTCTTCAGCATATATTTGCTCTCTAAGTAGAAAAGCTCTTCTAAAACTGGCACATTACCTCTCTCAAATTAACTTTCTTGTCTCTTTTTTTTTGTTTGTTTATCACAACAGTTGAATTCTAGTAAATTACAACTTGAATAGAAATCTTCCCGTTGATGTTTTTAAGCTTCTAACCTAGAATAAATTTCCACTTAGACTTAGTTTCACAGAAATAATGCAGGGGTAGGGGGAAAGGTTTGACTTACTCTTGTGCTAGTATTGTATTTTAGTGCACTAACTAAACTAGATTAAAACCCAGTGTGAACAAGGTGAAATAAAGCTTTACCTCAGTCCAACAAATTCACATTAAAATGAATTCAGTTCACACTGAGCTGGTCACTCCACTTCTGTGATACTGTGAAACACAGAACATGTTTTTTATTTTGGTGGAGTGGCTTCTAAGAGATTGTACCACTGTGGCATTATGGCTTCTGACAATTGAGTTTTGAAATTTTTTTCCTTCCTTACAGAATATGGAGCAGAAATCTTTATCATCATAGCAGTGATAGCAATTGCGATCATCACTCTTGCCACTGTCCTATCAGTGATCCTGTGTAAACGCAAGAAAGCAAAAGCTGCAAGAGAAAAAGAACCACTTAATGCTGCCTAAGGAAGAATTAATGTGGATGGTAGTGCCAGTTCCAAACAAAACCAAAAACCCACAAACCCCACCCCCCCAAAAAACCAACCCCAAACAAAACCATTTAATCACCTAATTGGGTGGAACCTTTTAGCTTCTGATAAAAGAATTTTGAAGCCTGAACTTTATGTGGATTCAGAAATCTGCTAGGCAGTCACAGATGAAAAATCCAGGTATCAGGAAGGAAATGTTACTAGTGGTGAAAGCTGGAACAGTATTCTTGTGGTCTGTTACAATAGCCTAACCCTACTTGTATTCTCCTTCTATTGTCCTGTCTGAAACTGGATTCTGAACTAGATGGACCTTTGACTTGACCAGGTACAGACATTCTGAAAGTATGGCATTACTGAGCCAGAAGATTATGGTACTCGTTGAGGGGAAAAAACCACTACTTTTAAAAAATATGTGTCCTTTAACTAAAAGGAACATTTTTCTGTTTCTATGAAACAAAACCTGTATTTATCTGACTTTATTTTAACATTAACTGGTAAAATGATCTGTTAGTTGAGATGTGACAAAGGTGCTACTATTATTTCTGCATTTCTTGGACAAAATTAGCATGGTCTGTTTATGTTTAGATATACACAATCAAAGGTAAACAAACTAAAACTACTGTACTGGTGACTTGTAATGAACACTCCTGAAGTAAAGTAGCTGCTATCCATCTGGAAAGCATATGCAGATAACGGTACGCCTGGAGTTACAGAGAGGGTCGTCTGATGGTTCCAAGTAAGTGTTAGAACAAGAACTTTGCGATATTTTGAGTCAGTGGTAACTCACTTCATGCAAGCACTGAGTAGGTAGCAGTATTTACTGCATTTTGAATGTTATTTTTAATTAAACAGTTACTAAATGAATAGTTTATGTGATATAGATTCAAATCATCTTGGTGATGGGATTTGCAGGTTCCTGTTGCTTTGACTATTTTAATATTTATTTTAGAAATGAGACTCTAATTTTTATACTGGTGATACTTGTATTTATGATGGTAATTTATACTTTTCTAATGAAATAAAGGTGACTGGGAAAGTAAGACTTTCTTTTCATTTTTTAAATGAAGTACATAGTGAATACTTTGTTCCAGAACTAAATAAAAAGTACTTTTAGAAAACTTATTTTGTGACAGCAGTATAGGGAAATTGCCAGAGAGCCTGCAATTGTGGCCAGTCTCTTTTCAGTGGTGCCTAGTGTGGGCAAGGGGCAATGGACACTAACTGGAACACATGAAGTTCTACCTAAACATGAGGAAAAAATTCTTTCCTTTGAGGGTGATGGAGCACTGGAACAGGCTGCCCAGAGAGATTGTGGAGTCTCCTTCTCTGGAGACTTTAAAAATCTGCCTGGACATGATCCTACGCAACCTGCTTTAGCAGGGGGGTTGGACTAGATGATCTCCAGATGTCCCTTCCAATCCCTACCATTCTGTGATTCTGTGAAATAGACTACCAGGGCACTATCTCTAAGGGTAAAAATATGAGAAGCCACAGTTCACAAACTGATGAGAAGTTTTGAAGCATTCCAAGTTGCTTTTCAGCTGTCTGCTGACGTATGCAATTATTCAGTGTTTGCATCCACATACTAGAGATGTCTTTGGACTGGAGGGTTTCCTACAGTGGAGCCTGTACGACTTGTGGTACTAATGTTTATTCAAGTCATTATGGAGCCTTGTGGTCCAGGGGTTAAGAACTGCTGCAACTAATGTTTGTATTTACTGCTTCTGCTAATGATGGCAATAGGCACCAAAAAAACCCCAAACCCACCAAAAAAGCCACTAACCCAAAACAAAAAACCCCCAAACAACACTCAAGGGAAGGGAAAAAAAATGTGTCTTGTACTTGGCACAAATTGGCTGTGTCTATGTGTCTTAAGAAGATATTCCTTCTCATAAGTGAAATGAGTAACATAAAATTAATATCCCAATCTGCCAATTTTTACAGAATTATATTTTGCATCCTTACTGTATTATAGCTACCTTCTTTGTATGGATAAAGACTTGTGAAAATGTGAGCATGGTGGTATGGAGGTCTTCTTTGCTCCTTAATTCTCTTTGTTCAACAGAGGGAAGAAAACAGCCTCCATTTCCCTCAAACACCCCCCCTCCCCGCCCCGTTTACTTAATACTGTGAGATAAATGCTTAGTGAGTTTTCTGCTGATGCGTAAGTCCTGTATGGAGAAGGAATCTTTCAACAGCAATTAAAGATATGAAAGAGTTCATGGGAGTAAATGTAAAACTATTCCAAAGTTGTCATCAGTACTTCCATTTCCTGTGCTGTTCTGCTTCCTCAGCTTCATTCACTGCCAAGCTCAGAAAAGGAAAGAGCCCCCAGGAAAAGGAAATCATGTAGGATGCAGCATAGCATTTACTACATTAGATCATGCAGTTTACTGTCATAAGCTATGTAAAATGGTGGTATAAATCATGCTTCATTACTAAAGAGATTTTTGTTTTGTTCTGAAGATAAAGGTTGTTTTTATTAAAAAAAGGAAGGAAGGAAGGAAGGAAGACCAATAGAAATGCAAACAAGTGCCTTAAATGGCATAAAAGTGACCCACTATGCACAAGTTCTGGAAACCTGAAGCGTTTCTGTTCCCTAGCAGCAGTATGTTACTATCCAACAATGCTGAGTAACCAGTCATGGGGCTCACAGATCTTATTTCAGAGGTTATTTGCTGTTTGTGGAGAGTTGAGAAAGGGGCTTTTTATTGCAAACTTCCGGAAGTATTATCCCTCAGGCCAGCATACTGAGCCCACACAAAACATTTATGCAGAGATTTAACTTTCTCAGGGTATCAGGATGGCCAGAAAGAGTTGTCGAATAAAAAAGTATTGTCACTAGGAAGAAAGACTAGATCCTATCTACAACACATGTGCCTGCTTCAGCCCTGTACTGATTTAAGACAGAGCTAGCCACCCAGGGAATCGATGCGAGAAAGGAAGGCTTTTCCTGTGCACCTAAGTTCCCTGGCTTACTTTCTAATGAGGTTTCTGTAAGCAAGCACGTTCCTACTGATGTTCCCGATTCCCCTGTTCTGCTTTGCTCCTTGTCATCTGTTGCAGAAAAAGGTATCCAGCTATTTCAAGTGGATAAAAACATTTGCACAGTTCCCTGACACAGTATTTGTGTGCACTCTTTACAGAGATGAATGTGTAACATTGCATACTGTGATAAGCCACTCTATTTTACGGTAGTGCTTTAAAACCTCATTCGTCTTCACGTGAGTGAATAATGGCTAATACTCTTCTGCTGCTTTTCTGCCAGACCTAACAGCATTACGGACAATAAAATTACTGTTATTACTTAAGATCAACAACTGTGCAGGATTTCATCAATGTACATATGAAAGATACGGCAGCAAAGACCTTAGCTAATCTGTTTCTAGCAGACTCAGCTTTCCACTGGGAGAGGGCTGCTGCTGAGAAGCATGCAATGATAAGAGTGATTATATGCTTCACTTGGATCGCTAGTTATGTGGCAACTCAGGACAAAGAGTTTCTGCATTAAGTAAGAGACAATAAACTGCAGTGATAGATTATCTTCTTGGTTCAGTTTTGTAATGCTGAATGTTTTGCAGTTTAGCAGTGATTGCTACACAGTTTCAAAACCTTGTAATACACATGAAGGCGTGGGGCCTTTTGACAGTACCAAACCCAAGAATCAATTGAGTACTCTTCTAATTATGCAGTATTTATCCACGTACAAATAACAATGCTTTCTGTAGTTTATGTTTGTCACTGAGGTAGAGAGAAGTCCTGGTATTCATGCTTGAGAAAGGAAAGAAAAACAAAAAAAGAACAACCTGCTAGACAGGACAGAAGCAGGAACTGGCCCGCTGAAAATCTTTCCACAACCACTAGGTGTGGTGTTACTCACCATGGCATATGCTCTCTCACAGTATGCCCATTCTCTTTAAGAGAAATTGTCACAGGAAGCTGTCCTTTCTTTATTTGCCTGTGTGTGTTCTCCAGTGCTTTACAGCAGGACACACTGAAGCTCAGGCCATAACGACCAGGACAGATGCACTGCAAATCTCCTCTTCCTTCCACCTAATGATCAGAAATCTTCCCACTAGTGAGAGCCCTCTGCTTATTCTGGCACAGGCTCTCATTCAGCCCATATAGCCCATTTCAGAATCTCCCAAAAGGACCCAGAAGAAACATTTTTTCCCTGTAATTCCTCAGCGTCTAACTGCAGCTGAGTTAGGGAAGTTCACAGGAAGATTTGCCTCGGGTAATTTTTCCCACTAAAACCTGCCAGTATTTGGGAATAAAGACACAGCCATGCTGACTGCCTCCAGGGATTTTACAGCCAGATCCCATCTCATCCCTCCAATTACAAGTATTGTGCCTGTTTCTCCTCTTGTCAAAATTCATGTGCTACTGTTGAGATACTTTGGTGATTTGATCCTTTAAGAAGTTCACAACATTTCTGCTCCTTCCTTCTCCTGGCTCATTTGTTAATGTTTCCATTCCTCTTCCCCATCCTATATTCATTTCCATTACTTGTTTTCCCCAGAGATTAACCCACTGTCTCATTTCAACCAACAGCTGGCTGGTTAGGATCTTACTTAAATGTAAATAAATATAGCACCTGAAGAAATATATAATCCTTAATCATCAAGAACATATTAATAGCATAGCAGCTTTTTTTTTTTTTTTTACTCTCTCTAGTTTCCCTTGGTCACTGTAATTAAATCAGTAACTTCCAGAACGTTCACTAGCACTGCTCTGAGTGTCTCAGTGCACCTAATTACCTTTTAATATTAATGCTTTCAGTGAAATATTTAAACTAGCAATGAAGTTAGCAATCTGAAGTCAAAGAATATTCCGTTCCAGATCTGTTACCATCACTGATGCATCTTCATCTATTTTAAAATCTTCTACTTTTTTACTTAAAGAAACATTTAAATAGCAAAGTACTCAGACATTGTTGTAGTCACAAAACTATTTAATCAGAAGATGTTTAATTAAAAACTGCCTTCCTCTGAACAGAGAAATATTTTCCCAATGAGATCACATCATAATTTTTTAATTAGTTCTCTAGCAACCACATAACTCAATTAAAAAGCTAGTGTAATGAAAGAGCTAGAATGCCAAGTGAGATTTAAAACCCTACTCCAATAAAAAATATTCATTATTCCAGAAAAAATGTGTGTGTGTGTGGGTGGTTGTTGGTGCTTTTGTTTTGTTTGTTGGGGGTTTTTTTAGGAGCATATCCTTGATTAACACAAGTTTTTCCTCTGTCAACTTCACACTTTACTATCCAGTCACACCAAATACGTCTCCACAGAGATAATACACAATCTTATTTCCCATCTTTCCACTTTAAGCATAACATGATCATTTGCTTCCATAAAGCATCAAGATTGCCACCCTACCATAGTATGTCACTGTTGCAGCTGTCACTACAGCAGCGGAACCACGAGCAGCACAGCTCTGTTCTTCACACTGCTGTATCAGAACATACGCAACTTAACACTTTGTGAGCCATGACTGCGATGTTAAGGCTGCAACTGTTTCATGTGCCTAGAAAAGGTGACCCCAAGTGGCAAAAAAAGGCATAATCCCTATGTTAACAATCCAAATTTTCCTAATTTGGCTATTACAGTGATACTTAGTTTTAATCCAGATTTTGTTGACATTTGAAGGAAACAGGCATATGAACTTTGTTAGCTCTTCTCTTTCTTAATAATGAAGTGCAACAGATAGTTTAAACAGCTCAATGAGATCCTATAGGAAGGGCAGGAGCAGCTCTCCCACTGAACACACCCCATCTTCCATCCAGCCCGTGCTTCCTTCTGCTAGGTTACAATATACCCTATCGCGTCCAGTTTTCAAGCACTGCTGGAAAAAAAGACCTCAGTTAACAATCCAATAGGTAGCAACAAGTACTTAATTACCCATTGTTTGCATGTTGGAGTTAAAGCCTGCAGAAAACTATACTCCTTTCTCCTGACAATGTCTCCTGACCAACTCCTTTGGTCTCAGAAAACTCAGGAGTGGCTCAGAATTAGGAGATTTTCCATAGTGAATGTTAAGCTTCTTACCTGACTTTCTTTCCTTGGTATGCTTCAAACAGAAAAGAGATTCCTGTTGGTGCCCTTAGTCGGTACTCTTAGAGGAACAGCCTGAGAACATCAGAGAAGGGACCGAAGTCTTCCAAACGCACTGGAAAATGCGTTACTATTGCACGTGTCATAAACTGAGCTGTGAAAGCCCTGTAAAGTTACGTCAAAGCACAAGCTATGTTTAGCAGTATGATAACATACTATTCCAGGGGCAAGGAAAAGCAAGGTATGGGTAGGAATAGCTGGAATGCAGCTCTTTGTAATCAGGGCTGTTTTGAGCTTTATATGCTTTTGACTTCTGCCTGAGCTTGTCTTGAAAAAGCAACCCCAAAAATGTCTTTTGAGGAAATGACTTTCCATTCTTGAGGCTATGTGACAGGAACAAGAAATCAAAAGAAGTCCCAGCTGAGGGGTTGTTCTTCTGTGCTGAGTCTCTCAGGCAGGTCACTATGTTATGTAACAATCTTGGGGACAACAAAATATAAAAGTATACACAGAAACTACTGCCATCCAACAGACTCTCCTATTCAAGTACATCCTAGACCCACTGGCTTGATGCACCACAGTGCCTCTGAGGAAGTTTTACAGAGGTAACACTCCAGGCACGAAGAGGTTTTTGTGAACACAGAAGGATTAACATCAAGCAGCCTTTCCAAAATTCTCCACTTAGTACTATTATAAATACTACTATTGTAATAGAAAAAAAAATCCACTTTAGTTTTATAAATTATCTAGTCAGCATTTGTGGGTTAAAAAAAAAAGTCAATGTGCAGATTTGACCTTAGCCCTTAATTCCTTACCAAGCTCCAAAAATTTTGCCAATGGTTTCTGGCTTTTCAAAGAAATCCTGTTGCAATTATCTAAAGATTACATCTGCATTTTAAGAACCCTCTGCCACACATGCCTTTCTTTTTAACCACTGCTTTCCATAATTTAACCGTGCATCAGCTTATCAGCTCATCTATAGATATTTCACTAAGACTGCTACATTAGCAGTTTCTGACAGCTATTTTTAGCTCTCTTGCTTTTGTATCAACATATGCCTACAGCAGAATACCACAATAAAGTAAATAAAGGCTAGCTTATTTTGGGGAGCATCTTCACACTACCTATCTTGTCATTATTCACAATGACTAAAATTAGTCACATACTTTTTGGTACCTGCTTGCACTAAACCACTCAGTCTAAGGAAATGAAGGGTGTATTTGGTTACATTAAAAAAACAACAAAGCCAACCCAACCCTCTCTTCTTCAATTGTACTGTATAGAGTGTCTTTTCCAAAGCATTGTTCCCAAAACTTTTTATAACCAAGCTTAAAAAATTTGCTTTGATTTGTACCGAAGTCTGAAGTTATTTTAATGCAGAAAACTTGGTTAATCATGTAGTTGGAGTTCCCTACTTTTACCCAAGTAACCCAATCTCAGTACTCTGTTTATTTAGACAGCATTGATCTCATTTTTCCAGTTCTGTTCTATTTTGGTGCAGCATCATGAGTGGATTCCACTTTTCCCAGAATGAAGGATGCGTGGGGAATAAGGATGTTGGTCAGTGGACAAGCGAAGTAGGGAACAGAGCTGGCAGTGCAGCACAAGAGCTCCTTTAGCTCTTTAGCTTTTTAGTAAAAACAATTGCATTGAATCTTTACGGTTCAGTCTCAAAGGTCACCGAGAGTGAGGTGCAAGAGATTGTGATTGTTAAGCCTGGTTTTCAAAAGCTATACTCCACAGAAGTGGAGTGCCCATGTTAACCTTCCCTCCTATTACAAAATGCCAATTGGATGATTATTCTTGCATTATTGCATTTCTTGCAGGATTACTGGCAAAATATCTTCAGTTTCCAAAGTCAATCCCCATGGAATTTCACCAGATGTTCAGTTATAGTATTTCTAAACTCTGGATCAGTCATATTTTTCAAAGTACTCCCTTAAGACAGCTTCTGCCTGTGAAGTTCCAGGCTGCTCTGCTTTTGCATACGAGAGAAGAAAATAAGTGTCATGGTAGCACTCCATTCTGCTTTGTTTTCCACTGGTCATCTTCTCTAGTATATAGTACAGAGCTAACAAAGTGGCAATACAGCCAGAATTTTCTTATAGTACGAGTCACTTTCAAATGTTGCTGAAGTAATCTTGTGTTTGGTCTGTCCATTCAGGTTTGTCTACTCCACTCTGTGCCACATTTGGGCAAGAATCATCCCTGCAGCATGCGTACTGGCTAGGACGTAGCTTATGCTGTCAATGTTTCCCAGACGAATTACAAGGGTCAGAGGTAGGTTGGATTTTTATGCATGTTTCCTGCTTTGTTTTTTTTGTTTTGGTTTTGGTTGGGGTGGTTTGGTTTTGTTTGTTTGGTTGGGGGTTTTTTTGCGAAAAATAACCAGTAGATGAACACCCTTAAAATCAGTTAAATCAAGTATAATTTGGTTTCAACTCTTACAGTACTGAGTTTCAAGTATCCCAAAGAGCTGGTATGTTGACCTCAATAAAGGAAAAATGTTAGAAATGACAAACACAATAAAGGTGGACAGTGATTTTCCTCTTTTCCACAGAGTGGAAAGGTTAATGAGCACTCAGAAGAATTACCATGTTAAGTGCTGATATTATGTTAACCTTACTCAGGTCTGTACCCTTCTAAAATCAACAAACTTGAAAGGAAACAAAGCGGCCAGTGGACAAAGAAGAGAGGTCAGAGTCAGTGCAGACTTTAAACATATAAATGCATCTATAACCCAATTGCCCTGAGTACATACCTTCACAAGTACTGAGCTCATGCTTTTTTAAGCCCACAACTGGATGGCATCATCTGGCTGACTCCAGGGTGAATTTCAGACAGTACTATGGATATTATAAGCTGACCACCAGTCAATTGGCTCATTAAGTTTTGTTGAGTATGCATTTGCTATATTGTTATAGAATTGCTAATCACATCACCAAGAAACATAAAAAGCCTAGACATTTCATCTTTAGATTTATTATTATTTCAGAGGCACTTAATGTCTTACATTTATATAGCGCCATTTCCCCTCCAAAGCACTTTACAGTATTTACATACAGGAATGTTTCCCACCACTGTTGAAATGTAGCCATCTGACTATTACCAGTACCATCTTCAAAGCACCAACAGTTTGAGACTGATAATATTCATCAGTACTTAGTCTTACTAAGATAATTCAGAATTCCAACTTACAAATGTTCAGCCTGTGCTATTAAAAAGACCTAAAATGCATTATTCCAGTGCAATTCTGCAACAGAACTGAGACTTGGATCATTTTCATTAGATTTTCTACAATCTTTCATTAGATCAAGTCTATCTCAAAATACTTTAACATAAGGCCTTTTAAGAATATCTTTCTAAAACATCATTCTTTTTTTACTTTGCAAGCCCTCTTACAATCAAGTGCAGAAGAAGAATTTTCTTTTCTTCCAGTATATTTAGAAACACTAACTCCTGGCCTTAAGGAGATACTAGCATCCTCAGTTTCAATGAGCTTCATGGCATCTAAAGGCAAACTTATTCCTCCTTGGTTAGAGAGCTGAATTTTTAATTATTTTTTTGTTTCTTTTGACTTTAAAAAGTGAATCTGAGATTAGACAAAATTCTGTTGTTAACCAATTGAATTGAAAAGTACCTTGTGATTGGCTGCTGGGGTGCTATACAAGTGTGCTGTGTGTGGTTTTCCTTGTCAGTGTTAAAAATGTTAAAGTATCCCGAGTTCAGAAGTCCACTGCAAAGTCTGCCCTAGTCACAAGGATAACAGCAATTACCTCATTTTAGAGAATTTTTTTAATTTATCTCTCTAAAAAGGTTATTAAAACATCCCTTCCAAGAGAAGAACTTGCATTTGTGCTGAGAACTTTAAAAAAACAAAACCACAAAAAAAATCTGACATCCCTATTTTCACAGTTACCATTAGAAAAAAAAAAAAAGACAGACTACCACCTCCCATACAGCATGCTACCTTATGGCTGATGTGAGAATCTGAATCAACAGAAAAAAAAAAATAGTAAAATGAGAAACCTATTTGCCTTCTTGTGGACCAAGCACAAAAATTTATTCCGGTACTTTATTCTCTCAAATATGCTGCACTTCAGAAAGGCTTTTTCTGATTTTCTTTGATGTACGATACTATGAATCTACTGTGGTTACTAGGCTCTTATACCAGGATAGCTGTTGGCATTTGAGTGCTATGAAAGAACAGCAGTACTGACAGGTGTGGGCAAGAACTTTGACAAAAGGAAAAGTATTAACAGGTAGCAATTTAACTAATCAAACTGGGTAAAAATTAACTGACAGCTGTGCATCTAAGTACATACTCATTTTATAAAATAAGTTGGGTTTTAATTTAAACTCTTGATGAAAGATACAGAGAAAACAGATTTCTTGCATATTTTATGCATGCCTTCATGTAGTGCATTCTTATATGGAACACTAAAAAACTACTAGACCATTGCTGTACAGTAGGTATCGTAATTTTTTGTTTTAAAGCCTAAAGAGCAATCCAGTTTGAGGTTTGAGGTCTACCTTCTTGTTTCCTGATCATAAAAATCACCTTGTTGCATTTAGGTTTGTCAAAGTCACACAGCAACCACAGCAATTATCTGTATGGAAAAAAACTGGTTACAGTAAACTACTTAGAGTTTGGTTTCCTCAAGGAGATTTGGCATCTGGAACAAGAAAATCAGCAGGGACTCCAGATCTGTAGATAGTGATAATCACTGGTGAGTAATTTCTATCAGAAATCAAGAAACCTCATGATAAATAAGAGAATAAATATGAAAGCATCATTTTAGGCTTCACAGCCTAGAAGAGCAAAGAAGAATTACCATTATCACTTTCAAACTCAGATCAGAAGGGCAGCTAAAACCATGAGATTTGATTTTTTGAAGAGAGAAAAGGAAGGACTTGGAAAAAGCAACTGCTGTATTACAAGACTGAACACACAGAGGACAGGCAATAGTGTGCTGTTTCACTGATAAACGTTTCTGAGTCTATTCTAACCCCTACTGATTTCAAGAGAAGAATGATACAGCCCACATTTCTTGCTTCTACTTGTGTGAGTCATTCGTTTCTTCAGAGTTGAAAACATGTGCAAGATGTTTTGATACAAGGAACATCAATTTTCTCCTCCCCCCCTTTTTTTTGTCAGTCATTTCCTCTCTCAAACTCCTCTCAACTGTTCATTACCATACTATTTCTGACAAAAACCGGGCAGCTGGTTTAAGGAGATGAACAAAGCTCTTGCTAAATGGGGAAAAAATGGGATTGCTGAGCAGCAGAGAGAATTGCATAGAAAACCAGATGTTAAAGAGAATCCAAACCTCACAGAACAAGCCTTATTTTTTTAGTAGTTATTAACATGAATTAGTTTTCTTTTTGTTTAATCCATCCTTTATCAGTAAGGGTGTATTGGCTCCAACACAAGGCTTAGTCAAGGAAAAGGCTCGTTCATTTAACAGGGCACAAATCAGAAGATGGGTAAATGTCCTGCATTGTGTGACACAACTCAGATGTATGCATAGAACACAGCAAAAATCCAAGACTGCTTTGCAGGAGCAAGAGAGGTAGCAACCCTAATTTTAACAGGGCTTTTCACTGAAGGGAAAGAAGGTCTACAAAAGTCAAATCAGCTGATTTCAAATGGTTTGCATCCCAGGATGAATCAGGTTACACTGATTTAAGCCCAATTTAATTTAGGCAGGTTTTTAAACCACAAGAATAGGGACATTCTTAGTACATATCAATAATTAAACCAACATATACACAATTAGCAATATCCTACACAACAGTAAATGTTTAACAGCTTGTTTTGGTTTATCCTAGTTAATCTTTTTAAAAACAAGCTGTGTAGGTCTTATTGTACCATGTCTGCCAGTCTACACGCTTCCTATAATCAGTCTCTGTAGCAATTCAGTTTGTGACTTCAAGATCCGTATTCAACTGTGTCTTCGGTTATTTTCTTGAACTCATAGTTTCCTCTGCCATCCATATGCAAGTAAAACTGAAACAAAAGAACATACATTATAGCCGCCTAAAAACTGCCAGGTCTATCAATGTCTACATAAATTCTGTTTTGAAGTAGTTTTAATAAAAAAATCTTAAACTCAGCTAGCCAGAGGCTAGGCTTCTCCCACCTCATGTTTCATTAAATTCAGTTGCCTCTGGAACAAAGTTAAACTGTTTTGGGTTTTTTTGTGGAGGATTTTTTGGGTTTTGTTTTTGTTTTCGTTATCATCCATCAGTCTGCTAATGGTCACATCAAGACTTAAAACTGCTGTCTTGGGGTTTCTGACAAAATACTTAAAGCTACACATTCATCCTTGTGTATTAATTCAGCACTTTTCCCACACATACAGTCTGTTGCATAAAAAGTAATAACAGTTAAATCTTAGTTTGGAAGAAATGTTTATGTATTAAGAGATGAACTTTTTTTCATGTGTAGATATATTAGATACCTTGAAAGCAAAAAACCCATGCTATTTACTGGATTCTGCTTCAAAGTTTTTTTTGAGGCCAAGAAAGAAGACTTAAGTATCTAGTGAGCCTTTCATATTTTTGAGGCTACTTTTACAGATACATTTAGGGATTTTTCCTAACTAGAAGTGTAAGAATATTTCAGATACTGCAACTGGATTATGATAGTAAAACTTTTTAAAAAACAGAACTTGACCTAGTAGGATGAGAATCCCTTGAATTATAAAGTCAATTTAAGAGAATATTAAACAACAAAATCCCTACCACCTACAGGCATCCCTAGAAAAAGCAAAGACTACATACATCATGATGCTTCCAGAGTGACTTTCTGTGGGAGACAGTGAAGAGAGTGATCCCAACCTACATCAACAAAACACATACAATAAAGCAGTTAGTTTTTCTCATGGGTTAGATGTTCATTTTTCAGGGTGTATCAGCTGACGAGCTTAAATTCGGAAACACAACCTCCCACATTCTATCACGAACTGCATACATACATAGACTTAATGCAAGATTTTGCAGTTAAAGGCAGGAGGGAGTTATAATTTTTAATCAATTTCATTGTTCTTTTGCTCTTAATGATTTGGCAAAATGTAGAATGAACTGGGCAAAGGAAGAAAGGTAGGAGGCAGATAAAACAAACCTGGAGATTAAAACAAGTCGACTTTAAACAGCAAAAAAACCCCAAACCACAACAGCTATTAACAAATTAGAAACTTAATGTGACAAATTAAAGTTGAGTAATCTTCTGTTTGTTTCCTTGCAACTCAAGTAATTATACATCCCTACAAGTAGCAGCAATTAAAGGACAAAATGGCTCTGATGATAAAAAAGGGTAACATTTTTTCTTTCTGAAAGAACAGTTTAACCAGGAACTCTATTTTTCAGTAACATATATTAGCCACTTGGCAACAGTAACTATAAAAAAAAAAAAAAGAACATTCAAGTTACCAGAATAACAAGAACATGCAAACCAGACTTAGTAAGGGTAATTGATATTAACATCATAAAATTTGTTCAAGAAATAACGTAACATCTGTTCTTCTACATAGTCCTCATCTAGTGTAAATTTACTACTACAGAAGGCTTCTTAAGTTCCCACTTTAAGTTTCAAGCACATATTTCAGTGGATGCACAGTTTTGCTCCCTTACCATTCTGAGATTACTTATACTAAATGTTAGTACAAGCTCATTCTTTCCCAAGCTAGGGGTGTGAAATTGAATCTTACTGATATTTGACATGGCACTACAATAGAATCTGAAATGGTGAGTAAGAGGAAAAGGGGGGGGGGAAGCTTACATTTAAATACCATGTTTTCCTAGATTGCTTGGCTTTTCATATCTCAAAATAGATGGAAATGTTAATTTCAGATTATTTGATCTTCACTTGACATTCTTAGAGTTTATCTGAACAAGTAAAGTTACTAGTTACTAGCAGTTAAGAGCTCTGAGACATAGATGCCATATGTACATCTAAATTATTTACAGAACAATTATTGTATTCTAGTGTGCATAAAGGGTCCTTGAATGCAACTTCTAAGCACTAGGCATTAGAAAGAATGGACCTTGTATCATCCGAAGTTTCCTCTCAACATACAGAAATATAATCCTTGAAACAGAGCTTACCTTTCGGCAGTGGCTGTAAATGTAGCCTTCGACATCAACGCTAACAGCACTGGTGCACTCATCAAGAATTGCAAACTGGGGCTTATGATAGAATAACCTTGCCATCTGGAAAAGCCAACGAAAAAGCTACTGTGGATACAGAACTACAACCAATAATGCACGGTGTTTGAAGTTAAACTAAGAACTGGTGTCCAAAAGTTTACGGTGGCATCTACATTTCTTTTAAGTTGGCACCCACTGAAGCTTGAAAATCTGAAAGCTGTATATTACCTTTACGTTCTTTTTGTAAAACAGTCATTTTAGAACTTCTGTTCATACATGACTGAAGTGTAAGGTGTGGTAAAAGGTCAACATTTCCTATTAAATTTTGAGTACAATAAACACTATTTTCTCAGTATTCAGGTATTTCACATTTTTGGGCTTTCATAGAATGGCTCAGGTTGGAAGGGACCTTAAAGATCATCTAGTTCCAAACTCCCTGCCATGCGCAGGGATGCCACACACTAGACCAGGTTGCCCAGGGCCACATCCAGCCTGCCCTTGAACACTGCCAGGGATGGGACATCCACAACCTCTCTGGGCAACCTGTTTCCAGTACTTCACCACCCTCTGGGTAAAAAGCCTCCTTCTAATTTCTAGTCTGAATTTCCCCTCCTTCAGCCTGTGTACATTCCTCCTTGTCCTACTGCAATCTGATCAACTGAAAAGTCTCGCCCCTTCTATCTTGTAACCCCCTTTTAGGTACTGAAAGGCTGCTATAAGATCCCCTCGAAGCCTTCTCTTTTCCAGGCTGAACAACCCCAACTCCTTCAGCCTATCCTCGTAGAGGAGGTGCTCTAGTCCTTTGATCACCTTTGTAGCCCTCCTCTGGACCTGCTCCAACAGGTCCACATCTGTTTTATGCTGAGGACCCCAGAACTGGATGCAGTACTCCAGCTGGGGCCACACAAGGGCAGAGTATAGAGAGAGAATCACCCCTCTAGACCTGCTGGTCATGTCTCTCCTGATGCAGCCCAGGATACAGTTGGCTTTCTGGGCTGCGGGTATACATTGCTGGCTCATATCCAGCTTTTCATCTATCATGACCCCCAAGTCCTTCTCTGCACGGCTGCTTTCAACAAGTTCCTCTCCCAGTCTGTACTTGTATCTCGGATTGCCCTAACTCAGATGCAAGACCTTACACTCGGACTTAAATTTTCACTTCATTCTCATGGGCCCACTTTTTGAATTTGTCCATGTCCCTCTAGATGGCATCCTGTCCTTCTGGTGTACCAACCTCTTTCTTTCCTCTAAGTATTAATATTTAGTGAACAAAAATCACTTCTTCAAATTCAGACTGTAATGTAATTCAGATTACATTTTTGACTTATGTCCTGTATTTGTTAAGTATTTGTGCTTTTGAGACATACTGCCATTCGCTGTTTTTCTCCTCCACTGAGTACATCCATCCAATCCTGAACACTATCCCAGCCTCCTTCACGTTCCAAGATCTGACCCAGCTGGACATTATCCAAGTACTCCTTCAGCACCTTTTATTGAAACAGAAATGACAAATGGAGTTTAAGTGAACTTAAAGTAGTGACTGAAAAAGGTTATAAAGGGTTATACTATTATACTGGTGTGCTATTTACACTGATAAACATTAAAACAAACAAACGCAGTGTATTTAATAACAGCTTCAGTATTTTTAAATCTGAAGCATTACTCATCTTAGGGAAGACAAAGGGTTAATAGACTTATGATCATTACCTGGTCAGAAATTCCTTTCTTTCTCTGATCTTCTAAAGTATCTGGATATATAACTTGATCTCTGAGTGTTCCAAGAGTCATATATGGTCTCTGAGATACAGTTAGAAACAAACATCAAGTATTTCTAAACACAGTCAAAAGTAGGAAGAAAAGAACACTACTGCTAATTAAAATACTTCGTCTTACCTGGGGAACATAGAACAACTTTCCTCTTACAGGCTTTGTTAAACGCCCACCAAACAAAGGCCACAACTGCAACAAGAAAAAGGTTGAAACTTGACTAAACATCCAGTTGCAACAGTACTTTGGGTTAAGAAAGCTGCCTTACCTCACCAAGAACACGAAAAAGTGAGCTCTTCCCACAGCCATTTGGCCCACAAATCAGAACATTTGCACCAGATCGAACCTAAAAATGCAAAGCCAACACATTAAAAGGGTAGTGAGAAAACACTGTTGAAAGCTTCTACAAACAATTAACACAATCTGGTAAACTCATAAATTTATACACAGTATTTTCTGACATTACAATGGATAATTTCCACCAATATTTTATTTTTCCAATTAGTTTAGCACCAACTGCAGCTGAAGAAAACACAGTTGTTACAATAAAAACATTTCTTGGGAAAACAACATACCATGTAAGTACCTCTACATTTTTATTTGAATGTTTTTTAACAAATCAAATTACCTCTGAAATTATCATCTTCACTTAAAAAATTTTATACAAATATTTTATGTGATATTTTAAAAAAAGTCTTACCTCAAAGTTAAGGTCTTGAATCAAAACATCTCCATTAGGTGTCACCAACGGAACATGATCAAACCTATTTGTATCACAACATTTAAATAAAGGAAAAAAAACCAATTGCCTAAAAGCAGCTGATACTGTTTGCTTACTATTTTGAAAGTGAATACAGACTTGCCTGCCCCTCATTTTTATAGCCAAATTATATCATGGAATAAAAACTGTAACCAATGTATTTCTAAGATAAAATTTGATAAGCAGTTAACAAAATGGTCTGGAAAGTCATATTCCAAAGGACAGCAAGAAATGTAATCAAAAGGGCTAAGTCCAGACAGTATATTATGTCTTCTGCTAGCAGGAGAGAACAAGGATTAACTTATAGAAATGTTGAGTGAGAAATATTTCTAAATAAACTACAGTACAACAGGTATTGCATATTGTAATAATGGGTATTAAAACCTCTATTAATAGTGGTAGAAGGAAAGACGTAAAACCCAGGCTACATTAAAAATATTGAAGTTGGGGAAACTGTAAACATACTTGATAAGGTTATCAGCGTTGATAATTTCTCCAGATCCAGGTATCAAAGACAAAGCTTGCTTTTTATCTGTGTCTTAAATTAAGAAAAAAAGTATTAGAAACTGGAAGGCTACACAGAGATGCACATATTGCATATAAGGTCATGTCTACCTTTTTCTTGTGATACCATAGTACGCTGGTATTTGCCACTATTCAAGTCCTTCAGAACCTGCATTAATTCTGTAATTCGAGCTGTGAAACTAAAAAAAAAACCAAAAAACAAAAAACCCTTCTTTAGAAGTTTCAGAAATCCACAAAAGCTGTAATGAGCACTGTGTTGAACTATCAAAACGACAGTTTTTCAACCCAGCACAGAAACAGAATGTTTACATTTTAAAGCTGTACAGAGACTGTCTAATGTTTACAATATTTACAATAATCTTTTCCTGTAATAGCAAAGTATTTGATACCTTTTCTTCTTAAGATGTGAAATAAAAAAGTTTGATAAATAATCAATACATAATTGATTTATGAGCATTTGACAAGGTCTTTTAAATTAAACATTCCACTCTATGCTGCTACTATCTAAATAGGAAATTACCAATGGACATAATCAGCATGACTTTAGATATATTTTCAGCACAAAACATTTTTAATTTCTAGATTTTTAGGATGCTGCAATGAACAAAGCACAAAAGTTCATTTTAGTTCTCAAGTTGGTTTCTTAAAGTGAGATGAGAAACAGCAACAACAACTTTGAAGAAACATTTTACACAACTACTATTAAGCTTACCCAGCCAATCTTGTCATTTCACGGCCTGCTAGGACTATTCTGCCCAAAGCTTGAGACATTCTGAGTAACATTCTTCCACTTTGGTAGTAATCCTAGAGTAGAAGGAAGTTTATTTATGTGGACTAACAAATCTTAAATTCATGAAATTGTTTTAATTCTGTTCTAGTTACCTCCAGAAGTTCTGCATGAGTACTGTTCTGATGACGAGGATCAGCCAGGTTCAAAAATGGACGACTAACAACCAGGTAACCAACCACAGTGGCAAGGTCTGCAGTTTAAAAGTAAATATTAAGCTACACATTAACTGAAGCAATAAAAAAAAAAGAATTCTCATGTAACAAAATTAGCACTTTGTTATTTATAGCAGTCCATCAGCACTGGACAAACACTTACATTTGGCAATGATAGTATCAATGAAACCCATAGAGAATCTGAACAGGATGAAGTTGTGCAAGTGTTCCACCTGGTAAGTTACAGAAGAAAACAGGTCAAATATATCAGTAGCTGTTTTCCTATCTTTTTATTGTTTTACAGACATTTGATTCCAAACAGTTATTTTTCAGTAAGTCAACATGTCTGTAACTGTAACAAGCACTGCAGCAAGTGTCCCTGCTGGCAAAGACTTCCAGTCCAGATCAAAACAACTTACACTTGAAGCTAAGCAGTGAGAGAACAGTAACTGTGGTGGGTGAAAAGAAGGTAAGTTGCAAAGAATGACCATTATTTCAGAAACTTGTGTTCTGCTTCTAGCCTACCAGTTCGTTTTTAAATCTAATGACTGAAGTACCATAAAAAAAACAATTCAATTTATATATTAGTATAAGGCAAGGATCACCATGATAAAATTGAAATTTTGCTTGAAACATTTTAAAAGATGTCTTACCAGTTTACGGAAGGTTTTGTGAATAGTCTGTTTTTCTCTCACGTTTCCATTATAAAAAGCAATTTCTTCACTAAAAAAAACAACCAACACCAAACTCTTTTGAATTAGGAATATAATGCACATACGAAATATTTAAGAATAATCTGCACAAAGATGCAAACACTAATCAAAAATGGTAGCATCAGACTTTCCAAATATGTTAATATATAGCTTCCATTTGCACCACAGTATTATTTTGTCACTTACATGCTTACATCCAAGTAAAGCAATACCTGTTTGTAATAAGCCGTGAGTTGACATATCTGTACTCCCCTTCATATTTTTGTTCTATAATAGTCATCTTGCCAATTGGTCTCCTTAAACGTGTAAGGAAAAACCCTGAAATAATCAAATATGCCATCATGCTAGCTGGACCCTGTGAAAATAAAAAAAAAAAAAAAAAAAAAAAAAGAGCTTATCATCTAGATGGTCTCAAATTGCAACATCTGTATCCAAAACAGCCAGAAGGCATGAATGCCTTTATTTTCACCTCCCAAGTGTCTATGCTACTGATTCAATTGCTCTTGCAAATCCCATTATGTTGCTTTCTTTTGTGTTGTAGGTACTGCTTTATTAATTCTACTAATTCTCTGTCCCTAGATGCCCTTCCCATCCCAGCCTTCTACTCAAGATTTTATCATCACCCAGTGCAATTTCCATGGCCTACCATCCTAGCTTATTTCATTAATAGCTTCCTGGTCCTTTCTCATTTCCACTTCTTATTCTCTGTATTTGCTACATTGTCATAACAGTCAATATTTCAGTCCTGTTCCCTTCTTTAACCCTCCAACGCATTTCCTGCTTCTCTCAAGAAGTCCTGGTAGCTCTCTTATTCTTCTTGATCCTAAGCTTCAATAGAGCAGGGCTCCCAAACAGCATGCTTAAATAACGCCGATGTGTGCAGTGGTATAAAACCAAAGGCATAAACTGCCTGCAATAACACTATGACAGACAGCAATGCAAAGAGATCCGAGACTGGAAAAACTAACCAGGTTTAGCTAAGCCTTAGTGCAGTCTGTTTTGACAAAATCTGCTCTCTGTGTTCCAGAGTTACTTCCTGTCAAACACTGAATATTTTTGATAATGCATCATTTTACTAAGCTGAAGAATTATTTCTGAAAAGATTCAGCTTACTGAGGGGGGGAATACAATGGTCATATAGTTCAATTCAAGGCATGGCTCCCCTTTGTAGAGGCTGCAAAGAAACAGAAAACTTATTTTCTCCCTTAAATGGAAGTCATGCAAGATCTAAGCGGCCAGAAGGGTATTGTACTAAATGGGTTTCCCAAGGAACTGCTAGAAGAAAATAAAGAACTTTCCTGCTTCTTCGAATTACTCATCAAATGCCTGCAAATTCTGGTTTTTATTTTGCTTGCCTCAAGATAGAGAGCACTAAAGCTTATAAAACATTAAGTGTAAAAGCATATTTTTGGTATTTCCCTTGAAATTATCTATGAATCTATAATTAACATCTAGTTTTCCTCAGACTCCAAACAGGTACAAGGCCATAACCAAAGAAGGGAAGATTTGCTTATAATGCTAAAGAAACCCCACTCGATTTACCTGAGCTCCTATTGCACTTGTTAGCTTGAAGATATACAAAACTATATCCAAAAAGGGCTATAAGAGAAGCACAGAAAAAAGCATTAGAACACCAATGTAAAACCAGTATTAAATGTTACAGAAACAGTCAACCACCCCAAAACATTAACAGCTGTGCATTAAAAGCACAATACTGGTTAGTCTATTATACAAACTAAACGCTAAAGCCAAAGGGATCTCAGTCACATTACATTTTCCTGAAAACATTCACTCAAGAATTGAACATAAAAGCATCATCATCTTCAGAAAAAGTACATACCATATTGAAAACTTCTTTACTATTTTAGGTCTGTAGTAACACTCTGCTCACTAAGCAGAGTTGGACCAGACCCCAGGGCTACTTAACTGAAGTAACTTGATCTTGCCACTGTACACGGCACTGGTGAGGCCACACCTCGAGTACTGTGTGCAGTTTTGGGCACCACAGTTTAGGAAGGACATTGAGCTACTAGACAGGGTTCAGAGAAGGGCAACTAAGCTATTCAGGGGTCTGGAAAACAGGCCTTATGAGGAGAGGCTTAGGGAGCTGGGCTTGTTTAGCCTGGAGAAGAGGAGGCTGAGGGGAGACCTTATCGCTCTCTTCAGCTACTTGAAAGGCCATTCTAGGGAGGCGGGTGTTGGCCTCTTCTCCCTTGTGACTAGTGACAGGACTAGAGGGAATGGGCTTAAGCTGAGCCAGGGTAGGTTTAGATTAGATATTAGGAAGAATTTCTTTACTGAAAGAGTGGTTAGATATTGGAATAGGCTGCCCAGGGAGGTGGTGGAGTCACCATCCCTGGAGGTTTTTAAGAAGAGGATTGATGTGTTTCTTCAGGGGATGATTTAGGGATAAGAGTACTGTAGGGCTATCGGTTGGACTAGATGATCTTGAGGGTCCTTTCCAACTGTAATGATTCTGTGATTCTGTGAACTATAAGAAATACTGAGCAGAAGGATAATGGCTTGTAGCTGGCTATGTGTCTGACAGAAGCAATATTCAAATTTGCAACCATCCTGTTCCATACACTCTCACAGCTAGAGCAGATGAACTACAGATTTTGTAGCTAGAAGTTTTTAAACACACCAACTTGTATTTTGCTTTATACTTCCACTTGTGTGAACAACACAGCAGCAAAAAAATATTAGTCTAAAAATCTCAACAGTATTCTACTTCATTACCTAGAACTCCAAAAATTTACACCAGGAAGAGAGGGAAATGCTTATTCAATCACATCACCCTACCCAAAATAACATGCATATGCAACTATAAGCTAGCCATTGGTTTTCTAACTAGCTGAGAAAGTGTACTCATCATTGTTCAACTGGAAAGGAAAGTGGTAACTTCTAGAGAAGGAAATTGAATACAAATTGTAACAAACCACAACAGTGCCTTAGCAGAGGTCATGGAAACCACAGTGTGAAACATACCACCATAAAAAATTATTCTTAGCACCCTACTCCAAGCAATACACATCTAAATGCAAGCAATTGTTTTGAGCCCTGACATCACATCCTGAATGTCCACAGCTATTACGCAAAGTTCTGTCTGGAAAGACTTACCTTGCTAAGGTTTGAGTACAGGTCCACTACACTGTTACAGAATTTTTCTACATCCTGTGTAAGGAGTTGATCTGGATTAGCTATTCTGTTGTCCAGATTTCCCATTTTGTAGTATGTATAAGCTCTGAAACAAAATAATATCTAAGTGATGGAAAAAAATAATTACCTGGGATCTCAAATAACTGGAACTCCCTGCTTCATGCAACTGACATGTAAAGCAATGCAAATGCTAAATGACTGCATGAAGTCAACATGGCACAGGCGGCGCTTCTGTCTGACCAAATCCACATTAAATCCTGCAGAAGAAGTTCAGGCTCCAGGATGTCTTAGCTGAAGTTTAGGCCAATGCTCCTTTATGCACTGTTGCTGCACTTTAGAGTTAGAAAATGCTCACCAAATATGTATTGGCACACCTGACAACCAAAATTCAGTGCTGGTGGACATAAGCAATTCAGTCTGCAGGATTAGCAGCACTATATGAAAGCAACCGAAGTACTTTGGAAGCTGACCCAATAATGGAAGCTGTACAGTGCATTTCCTCTCTCCAACTGAGTCAACTTTTCTGTCTTTGTATCTGTGCCTGGATAAGCCATTTATCCTTAACTGCAAGTTACTTGCAGTCAAAAGCCTTTTCTAAACATTATAGCTAACCTATGAAGCACCTTGTTACCTTCTTACTATGTACTTCAAATTATTTGGTTTTATTTTAATCAATTCAGTCTTTAAAACCTGTAGACATTAAGAAAGTGTTACTTACTGAAGATATTCCTCATAGAGGTATCTGGTAAGTCTGACTCGGAAGCAAAGTTTCAATTCATTTAGTCCATACTTCAGGAAATTATTCACTAAAGAGATCTAAAACGAGAGAGTTTTTCAATACTTAGCTGATGAGATTTAATATACTTAGATCAGTTTTCAGCATAAATTGTGTCAGCAGTTTACAACAGGTGAATTATCCCCTTTAAGTCAGTAACAGTGTAATAAAATACCCAAGATCAGCCATATATTGTCTGTAGGACCATTGATTAGGTTTCTGTCTACATTTTTTAAAACTCTAGATCCCAGTGGATCTCGCTACATCACAAGATTTAATGTAAAACTATGTTCATATAAGCATATCTTCAGCTCTTTGGATAAGCTCTAGAAAAATGCCACCATTCAACAATCACTACCTTAAGTTAATCAATCTGTTGTAAACCAGGTACTTTATCTATTAAGTAGTAACAACTACTTTTATCTAGTGCAGATCAGAGATCTTGACAAGCTGAAGGAAAGTTAAAGGGAAGAAAAACCCACAGAAGAATTCAGAAGCAGCTGAAAGAAATACAAAAAATTAAAAACTAAAAAGAAATCCTCATGTTCAATAGTGTCAAAAGAATCCTAAAAAAGAATCACAGAATCCATAAGACGTTATTATGCAGTACTATGGATGGCACATTAAGCTATCAGTCAAAATTGTCATCAACAAAACCAACCTGAAAACCTAAACATCTGCCAGAAAAACAGTTGCAATCAATAGGGAAACATGCTGATGAAGTCTTCCACACACTGGAGCCAAAAAATAAAATGCGTCTTAACACATGCTTGCACATAAAACAACTTATTTCTCATGTCCTGGTTTGAGTTAGAACAGAACTATTTCTGTTCAGTGATTTTACTTTTCATCTCAGTCTCTAAGTAACTGCACTTTCTGACATTAGCAGCATGTTTTCACAGACAGTGTCTGCTTCTGGTAGTGATAACCCTCAATGTTTAGAGTGAATACCAAGAACTGGTATGCAGATCATTGTCACTGCTAAATCTTGTGTAGCACATTGAGGGTGCAGGGTAAAAGGCTGCACCTGTAGGGAGAAGTGGACAGGATAGGTGACCTGACCAGCAAGCTATTCCATTCCATATTCAGTATAAAGCTGAGGGATCACAAGGGTTAAGTTCTCCTTCAGTGGCTGATGTCTGAGGAGGACTCTGCCCATTCTACCTTCGATCCTGATCTGTGTGTTCCTGACTTCAGTTCCAGACTCCAGCTCCCATCTGCTGCTTGAGTCCAGTCTGGGACTTCCCCAGTGCCTGTCCACAGCATCAGTGGTGGCAGTGACACCAGTGCAGGTGGGTTCAGTATTGGTTTTGTATGTATTCAATTTTATTGTTATTATTTTCATTAAAGTAGTTCTGGTTTTCTTTTCCAGCCCATAAGTCTCTCTCCCTTATTCCCTTTCTCCTCCTCTTGGTGAAGGGAGAGGGGATAATAGAATCTGTCACTCATTTAGCAGCCTGCCCAACCCTAACCATTGGCACATGGATTTTAAGATGCTTATTTGAAAGCTTCTGCTCAAATTCTTCATTTACAGTTAAAATACGTTCTACTAGAAGTCCAGAACAAGAAAAGAAAAGCACTTACAGCAGGCATTGCAGCGATGAAGTTGAACAAGTATTTCTTGAAATCTTTTCTGCTGCGGCCAATGATAGCACTGAAAATGACCACAAGCTAAGAATTACTTACAAGAGAAACAAGAAAGTATGAAGCAGCATGTCTTAAGTGGATAAATTCTCAGTGGACAACAAAGGGCAAAAAAAAAAAGTCACTGTTGAAATCTGTAGCATCAGCTCAGAGATCAAGCATGACAGACTTCTGTAAGTTAAATAGTGACAGGCTAAGCAATTATGTCCCTTGTGCTCCTGCAGTAACTGCCTCCATTAAGAAATGGAGAAATTCATGGTCACAAAATAGCAGTTCCTTTCCTTCTTCGCTTTCACAAATTCTCACAAGAGAGAAACAAAGCAGCCCTTCCACTCTACAAAGCAGCCCTTCCACTCTACAAAGCACTGAAAGTCTCTCCTGAAACGCAAAATAATTTTGAATTTGCACTTCAGGACACTTCTGACTTGCTTCAATTAGCAACAAGAGAAACAAGAATAATCAGAGGTCTAGAAAACACTTGCTAAACCAGTAAGACTGAAAAGCATTGTGTTTATCAATCTAATGAGCAAACAGTTAATCAGGAAGAAGTAACAGCCCCAATATCCAAACAACACATCTGAGTGTATGACACAGAACCACTATACTGCTATTCTGAAGTGCCCACCTGGATGTTTCAGATCAACATAAGCTTGAGTCGTCAGTGTATAAAATGTGACCAAAACAATGAAGGTCATTTAATAAAAACACATTGGTTAAAAAAAAAATCGTGTTCAAAAGCACAAAAACAGTTGAGTAAAAACTTTCTTTTCTTTAAAACAACGATAGGGAGTCCCTTCAAAAAGCTGCAAATATATTGAAGTGTGAATGTGTGTTCTGACAGACTACTTTCCCTGTTAAAGGCAAGAAACTGTTTAAAAATAAACAAGTGTATAGATGATACCTTTCAATGACTGTTCCATTTTGAATCATCCAAATATCACAATACGTGCGTACTACCAGCATCACAGCAATAAGCAGCAAATAACCTGTCTAGTACGAAACCAGAAGTGTAACAGTTAAACAATGGATAAAATTCACTTTTTTCTTATCCATGCTCCAACCACATCTAGCAGAAAAGTATTACCCTGCTGCCCCCAGATAATGTAATACTTGCTTACTTTACAGGAAACACATTAGCATACATTATTTTTAATAAACTACTGATTACATTTTTGTGTAGAAAGTTTGTCTTTTAAAAAGCTGTACTTGGTTCAGACTTATACTGGACATGTCCTGTAAGATGGAGAATTGCAGGGATAAGAAAGTTACTGCTATTCTAATACATCTTTCTGCCATAAGCATAGGGAAATATAAGTTGCAAGGGAACTCTGAAGGTAACCTACTCCAACCCTCCACCTCAGAACAGGGCCATTAGTAACAAGTCAGACCTCGTACCATTGATCCAAAAACCTTTAAGCCCAACAGTCCAGCCAGTTTTCCATCCACCTCACTGTATACTTATCCAGCCAATGTAGTTTGGCTACCAGGGTATTAGGGGGGATCTTAGACTCAAGGCCTTGCTACAATCAAAGCAGTCAACATCCTCTGTTCTTTCCTTATCCACAAAGGCAGTCAGGTCATCACTGAAAGCAACCAGGTTGGTAAGGTATGATCTCCCATTTCTACAGCAGGCTGGCTGCTTGCAACCACATTTTTGTCCTTTGTGTGCCCAGAGTTAGCTTCCAGGAAGATCTGCTCAGCCTTGCTAGGAATATGGTGTAGCTGACCAGCCTGTAGCTTCCAGTACTTGTTTTTGAAGGTGGGAGTGATGTTTGGTTTTTGGGAGATTATGAGTAACCTCTTCTCATGACCATGACCTTTCAAAGCTGATGGAGGCCAACTCTGTCACCGATCTCAGACTCAACTAATGCTCTTTTAAAAAAAACTCAAGTGTTCTGGAAAGCATGAGAAAGATGCTGAGGCAAACAATTTCATCTTGCTCAATTTTAGACTGCCTAGCTTTCCTGAATTGATGCTAACAGACTTTTTGACAAATCCTCTTTCTAATACGAGCTGGCCTAGATGTGAGTAACAAAACAAAATTATGGATAAGCAGCATGCTATTTAGAGGTAGGAAGCATTTGCACAGGGAAGTGTACTACCTTGCACAGATTCAAGCAAAACTTTTAAAAAGATATGCTACAGACAGTAGTTACTAGCTGACAGTAAATGGCTTATCTTGTAATTGAAACCAGAACACAACCTTTTAGTGACCTAAGAACTGAACGCACATGTAGATATTTATATTGATAAGTTGCTAGTTTAAAATGTAGTACATTTTAGTCCTATTCAAGTGAAGTATATGGTTTTTATTAAGTTCTGATACAACTACAAAAGAAACTTCGACTTCAGAAATTCTCTATTTCATCTGTTACTGCAGACACTGCTTACCTCTTTACAAAGTGGTCTAGGGACCATTATTTTCAGGATTCGACATATTCTCGCAATAAATACTCTGTCCACCATTGCTCGCTCCTTCTTTCCCTCTTTCTGCTGCACACAGAACAAGTAGAACAAGAAAAGTGAAATTTTTTTTGGTAGCATATTTAAATGTTGATGTGGTATTTTCCCTATGGAAGTTATTCACAGTTACCACTTGCAGTATTTCTCAAATATAAAGATTTGCTCTCGCAAGTTAAGTGAAATGTAAGCATCAGAAGCATATGCCCCACAGCTAACAGAAACCCTAAGTAGCAGAACTGAACTATTAAATTGCAATAGGAAGTACTGCTATGATACAAAATAATACTTATTTCAAATCTGTGTTAAAAGTGATACACAAAGCAGACCACAGCAATAAAACATCCAGCTACAAGTAATAATGCAACTCCACATCTCTTAACGTTGCTTGTCTCTAGAAGACACTTTTTTCAATCAGTATTTGCAAAGATACCTTCTGTCATTTGTCTACATCATCAATGATTTAAACTCCTTGACTGTACAGCCCAAACTTGCTTCAAGTGGAACCAGGATATTTTTATTCCTTTACTTCTAAAAGTGCAACACACTCCTGGTTATCTAAATCTAGCACAATTCAAAACCCTTCTATACCCAAAACGCCTTTTATTTGGGTCAGTCGCATTTGTATATTCTGTATAACCCTACCTTCTGTCCTGACCTATCTGAATTTTTTAACAAGCTAGTGGTCCAAGCATCTTTTTTCTTTCTTTTCATTGTTTCCTTTCACAGTTGTGATAGTATTCAGTCCTGCAAACAAACTAAAAGGGCCTATGTGTGTACTTAAAACAAGTCCTCTCTAATCAGCCTTATCCTGCTATCTCTGCTACCCAAGACTCATATGAAGCATAAGTTATCAATGCCTGTATTAATACTACAACACACTCAGAGAAGAAAGCTGAAAGAAAAACTATAGATAGGATAAGGAAGACAAAGAAAGTGGCCTGTGACTCACCATTAATCAACTCAGACAGTCCTATCAAGCATTCTTTTTACTTCCAAGGATGATTAAACCACAGAAACTTGCACAGAGCCCAACTTAACCTCTTCACTTACTGTTTACAGCAACATGAATATCAACAAGCACAAACTCTGAGCCCCAGCAAACACAAGTTTACTCTGAAGGCTCAGTGAATAAGCCTACACCCGTGTCTCATTGGATGAGGACAACTATAGTCCAGTCCTTTTCAAAGATCTATGTGAACACAAGCTACAGATAAAAATTGTAGCCAGCTAGGATTCTATGAGAATATTTTGATTAAAAATTATTTACATAACAATCTAAGCAATCCCAACAACTAAAGACTACTGTCCAAGCCTAATGAAGCATATCCCTACACATGTTATTGCTTTTCTTAACTGAAAAGACAAACGCAACATCTGCTGTATTTCTAGGAGTAGCTGACTACATATATTTTATGTCTGAACTGAACCTATCCTTCCTGTCTGCTCATCTCTTCCCCATTTCTACTTCCGTGATGCTCTTATATTAATTGCAGTACCTTCTTTCCCAGAGATTTTTTTTTTCTTAGACTGTTTATTCCTCATTCAGTGTAATTATATCCAAGATGGGTAGGAATAAGAGAAAACTAGTGAAAATTTTTACAAATATGTATTAGCTATGCAAAATACAAGTGTTTATGGCAGACAGTGCAGTTAAGATCTGGCTAGAAGCTAACATAATGCTTGCATACACCTTTTTTTTATTTATACAGTTCAATTCTTTTCTTAAGCAAAGACAGAAGTACCATCTATTCATACCATCATACAACCCAATATTCCTGTCCTGGGCTCTGCCCTTTGGGCTAACTGTTGTGTTTTAGTTGAACATGAAACAAAAAACTTGACTTAAAAGGATACAATATATCCTTTTCAAATAAATTAACAGACACAAAACACCAGGGAAATGCCAAACCTCCTACCAGAATATCGAAGTACTTTTTGGAAATTGTCAGACTCTACATCTCGTTCCATACTCTTAAGTAAAAAGGAAATACAAGTCATACCAATCTACAGGCAGTTACTTGTTTCTATGCATACAGCCAAATTTGTAACAGTAGTCCTTAAACATTCATAAGATACGCAGAGATGAAAAAGCATATGGTATGTATCAAGTACATATCATTATGCAGCCATCAGCCACATGTCATTAGCCTGATCCTTCTATTTGTTTCACCAATGCAAGTCTGAAAGCATCATTCACACAACATTTGCAGCATAGCCATCAACCCATCCAAAAATCAAACTACAATTACAGGACCTAATAATCAGTATTATTTAAAATTATTAAAAATATATTACATAAAGAATGAATTACCTCATTGTTCTGTGATGCTTGCTTTCCACTTCTTTTACTGTAAAGGAAAAAATATTTTGCTCATTATTAAGACATTTCTGTCGGAGCTCTACAGAGAAAAAACAGAAAGAAAAGCTTGGCATTTTATCCCTATCTGTTTTTTTCAAAGCAGTACAGTCTTCACAGCAGTGCTACCTTTTGTCTCAAACTTATGTGCTGTTTTTACGTAATTTCAATGAAAACTTACTTCTTTCAGTATTCAGTTTCATGTAGGGAAACCGAGCCTCCCTCTTTCATCTCCGAGTTTTGCTTTACCTTGGCTTCTGTATCATGAACTCCTGGTGGTTTTGTGTTTCTCACATACACATAGCAAACATGGCTACATGGTTCCACTGGCCACAAATCAAAACTACATGAATGCAGATTCAGCAATCCAAGCAACAAAACTGACATTTTGCACTATCTACATAAGCCAAACAGGTTTGGTTTGCATTATAGTTGACTTTCAAATAACACATTTTACTATATATAAAGATTCATAAACATGTGCTGCAGGGGAAATAAAATCAGATCCAGTGAAAACACGTTCCTGCAAAGGTGTGTGTTGGAAGGGTAGCTAGTTTTAGTTCTGTCCTTTTTCCTCCCCCTGCATTTTACAGAACAGTTAAGAGGAAAAGTATTTAGTAACTAGTGCTAAACAATCATTCAAAAGTACAATGCTATCCTTCCTTTCCTTCTAAGGAAGGCAAGCTGACATAAGTCAGCTATAGTTCATCTTTCTTCCTTTCTGAACATTCAATCATCAGACAAGCACCTGAAGCTGTTGGGAGAGCTTATGCATTTATGTAGTTTAAAAGTGACAGCTAACCATATTAAATTTTGTTTACCATTCCTCAACCATCATATTAAAACATTGAGAGTAGTCTGGCTTAAAACAACAGTATTCATACACTTTTAAGACAACACCCAGGAAATTACAGGGAAGCAGAAACTAGGAAAGTCACTGCTCCTCTTGCCTACAACATCCAAACAACTGCAGACTACCACACAACCAGTTACCCCACAACTTTATCAATAACATCATTTCACACTTGTGCTTTAAAGCTCTGGGAAAAATTACCAAAGATTAAAACATGCTTATTTTAACTTGTGATCATTAGAAAGATATATGAATGTCACTGACCAATGAAGAGAAATAATTATTATGGAAGGAAGAAGCAAGGTAGCAGAAGAATATGAGAAAAAAATGGAAGGAGGAGACCATGAAAGTGAGAGATGCCAGTTTAACAAGAACTAACTTAATTAAAGGTAATGGTGAGACAGAAGCCTAAAAGAAGATGATAAACTTGGAAGACGACTTGTGCAAAAGACAGAACAAAGAACATGAAGGGCACCTGTGGGCTGACTGGGGGAGAAATAACTTATTATTAAGTTCAGAAGAGAGAAAACACTTTTATCAGGCCACGATGGAAATATGTCTGTGGTAATGGTAACCATGTGCTAAGTCGTAAGAAAATCTAGTTAGAGACTACATAGTAAAGACATAGGAGCAATGTGTTACTGGTACAAAAATCTTCTAAATACATCTTGTAAGTTTTCAAAGTTCAAAAGATTGACCTATTTTTTACAAGTGTCCTTGAGTATGGATCAGTCCAATTACATCTCATTCAAAATTAGAAGAAAACTAGTATTTTTAGGTTTGAATACATTGTTTTCAAACTAAGTGGGTATTTCCCTAGATGATTCAGGACTTGCTGTAATGCAAAATAAAAGTATGCTGCTCTTCCAGACACACTATAGTAATTCTTGGCTTTGTTGCTTCAAGGCCTGCTGATCTTTGAAGTCACAGTACTTATAATACATAACCATTTCAACTTTAGAAGGATGAGAAGTGAATACATTAGAAAACTAATACAGTAAGAACATGAGACCCAGAATTATTCTGGCAGTTGAATACCTTTACTGTATTAATTTAGTTATTACATTTTTTCCAACAATAGCTTTTGAGGAAAAACTCTGCAGCTGAAAACTAATGAACAGATCTGAAATTGATCATCCATTAGAAGATAACGGACTACTTAGAAATGCTGATCTTGTATTTGTGAACTCACATTTAATTAGAATTATTTATAAAGTTTAAGATAAAAATTAAATATTTGTAAATTCAAAACCTAATAAAAAAAGCTTTAACAGTGTTCTGTTCTCTAAATAAGAAAGTAAGCTCAAAACAAGGCTAATACTTCAACAAGAAAAGAAACAATCATATATATGAAGTATGCATTATCCAGTAGAAAAATGTGGCTACAGAGCTCCAAAAACATTGCTCTTGCAGTAAAACAAACAAACCTATTGTTATTTCAACAAGTAAAATAGTTTTACTTGCAAAAACAGACCGTGCCATAATTGTACCTGGGATAAAACTTCTACAGACTGATTACTGCAAACCTTGTCCTTCTCAAAGGTCTATTTTTTTCAGTCCAACACCCACTGGCACTACTCCAGACTCCATTATACTATTGTAGAACTTTTTTGTGAGAACTGTGGTTGCATTCTCACTGAATTTAAAGACTAAATAACACCCTCAATTAGTCAGCAAGAATACAACAAGGCTATCTGGTTACAGTAGAAAGCTCTAACATTTGGAATAAATTCAAGCGCTCTATTATTCCAGACCTCTCATTCACTTAATGCTGTAGCATTACAAGCCTTATTGGAGAAGGAATGTCAGTGCTATATGATGTCCAAATTCCCTAGTGCAAGTAAATCCTTTGGTATATGGGCCATCAATGAGCAGCAGTGTTAGGACTGCTTGGCACAGAAACATGAGGCTGCCTTTTAGAGCAATGTTAACTTTAGTGATGACCCTATCCACATGTAGTGCTCTCCAGTTCAAGTTAAACTGTGCTTTTTATTATCATAGGAGTGCCTTGAAGCTCAAGTGCTACTGATGCTTGACTTGGTGATGTCATAGGGTAATAGCTATGATATCGTTCAGGTTAGTACAATTCATCACATGCTTATTTAATCAATATTACTACAATTCAGGCAGCTACTACTGAACTGCAAGAAGAGCTCTACTTTTGATCTTTCATGTAATTACTTTCACTTCATCACCAAGTACTTGCAATGAAATCCTTCCCCGAGTGTATGTATTGAGGCCAAAGCTGGACTGGCTGGGACAACGAAAGATCCCGAAGCAAAAACAACATCCAGACAGTCTGAATGGGACTAGCACTGGATTCAGCACTGATATGAAACACAGTCTACAGGGAATGCACTTCTGTTATTCTCTGCCTCAAAGTCCGAACCGTGCAGTGACCATTCACCATTAATTTCTCTTATTTTCCTTCTATATCATAAAGTCCTGAAATTTTTCTCCTGCCCCTCCCTGGATTTGGATTGATTTTTACTTCTGGACGACAGATCCCCTAAGATTAGATTTTATAAAAAAAAAATTCAATAGTTGCATTACAGATACTAAGAGAATACAGGACTTGGCTTTAGGTAACCAAAAAGAAAAAAAGTATGGTGACAAAGTAAGTCTACAAGAGCAAATATTCAGAAGACATAAATAAATAAATAAATAGATCAGTATTACAATAATAGAGCATTGTAACAAGTTATCCAAAGACTTCAGAATCTATGACTGGATGTTTTCAAGATTCGACTGCACAAAGCCTTCAACAACCCTGTCTGAATTCAATGCAAATCCTGCTTTGAGCAGACACTTGTTTTAAGTGACCACTTGAGGTGCTTTCCAGCCTAAATAATTCTACGATTTCAAATTTTTTTTTTCTTTAAAACTGAAACAGGCTAGAGATATAATGGACCACCTACCTCTTGAAGTTTCATGAAAAGCAGCATCTCAGATGTAGCCTGCTACCCATTATTTAACTGCAGAGCACTTTTACAGCAAACATACATATAACAAGCAAACAAAGGCATCAGCAGGACTGGGATGAGGCAACTACACCAAACTTACAATTCATATCCGTAAGGCAACTTAATAACAACAAGATAACAGACAAGTACCTATTCAACAGACAGTAGGAAATACTACAAAACACCTTTCTCCAACATTGAGAAACATGATCATCCACAAATCAGGAAGATGTTTTAAAGAAAGTAATACAGAGTTCCAGAACTCTGTACAGGCATTTAGTCTAGCTGATCCTACTTCAAGAGCAGCAGCACAGTACAGGAGGGAGACAGAAAGCATGATGATAATACCATGCAATTTCAGTCTCCAAATATGTGCTGGACACAGAACTCAGTCTTTGGGTTCAACTCTAGTTTTGTACCAGTCAAGCTATTCTCTCTAAAGAAACATGCAACAGTGGTGGTTACTCATAAAGGATCATTCTGAACACTACTTAAGAGGAAAGTTATTTGAGAAACTGGGAAAAGCCTCCAGGAGGCTGTTGAGTCCAGTTACTGAAAGGTCTAAGGAATACCAGTTCTGTGATTTACTAGCAAACAGGAAAAAGTTAAAGGATCACAGTCACTAGAAATACCTGTCTCCTTCTGGAACAAAGTTCAGCGGAAGCAATCTACACAGAGCTAAGCGTAACAAGGAACTGCAAATGGAGAGAGATAAGCAAAACTTCCGGTTTAATGACAGTTGAAAAGGAAAAAGGATTTGAAAAATGTTGTGCTTTAAAAAAAAAACTACAGATTTCAGGTCATTCCACCTTCCTTATGTAGAGTAGGATGACTAGCTTCTGCTCAACAAAGTGCAAAGGAATAATACCTGTTTTAGGGTTAAGTGCAGCTTTCTAAAGAGTTGCTACCTCTAAGTAACCTTTGTATTTTTATTTTGCAGAGTTATATTCTAGAATGGCACTGAGCAGTTTTGTAGCTTTAAAAAACCCCCAACAACGCAAGATAAACAATTTTGTAATCATTCACAATTGTTTGTACAGTTTTCAGGTTAGCTTTGCAGTCAGGATACTACTGAGACATTGTAAAGACAGAATATAGTTCAAATGCCTTAAGATGGAACGCAACAGGACACCCTGGTACAGTGTGAAGTAACAACTATTATGATAAAAGTATAGTGTTCACATCACACTCATTGGTAGACACAGCTTCATACTGCATACCCCACACAGAGGAATAGAAAGCAACAGTAGAGTTTTTTCAGGTCAAGGGCAGAAACCTTGTTCAGAAGCCTCGGCTCAGTCCAAAAGCATGCCCATTTATGCAGCACAACCTGAGCACACACAGAAAACAAGAGCACAATTTTCTTGGCTCTAGGTTAGTGGCTAGGAGCAGCATAACCAAAAATAATGTGAGGGGAATGCATTCAGGCAACCAAGAAGGGAACTCTGAGAAGGTCACAGACAGCTACATCACTGCAAGCAGGAGCTCTGAATTGCTCTGCATTGCTAAAGCTCGAAGTTTCCAGAAACATTTGAGAAGGCAACAAAGCAGAGCTCTTATAGAGGAAATTCTAAGTTTCAGTAAAAATCTGTATCTCAGTAACAAAGTAACACGTAAAGAAAAAAAACCTCAGAGCTATTAGTTTTTCCATAAGCTTGTGCTCTGGCCTGAGCTGTGCCTGTAGCTCTCTCCCTCACAAGTAACAGTGGAAAAAGACTTTCTGCAAAACAAAAAATAGTTTCACACTGTTACACACACTCACAGTAGATCTGGTCTTAGATAACAATCAGTTTATGCAACTTAATAAATTGAGAGAAACCACTAATTAACCACCCAGGCCCAAAACAAAGGCAGTCTGCATGCTAGGAGTAGAGCTGAGTCATACAGTTTCTCCTGTCTCCATACCCTCCAGCTGGAGACAGGTTTTCTGAGCTCCAGGCAGATTTTTCTACAAGAGTTGATTTTTTTGATGCATTTTCTAGTAATTCTATCTGTTTGGTTGTGAGGGGTTCTCTTGTGTGGGTTGCTTTTTTGCCATTTGTTTTTTTGGGAGAAAATGCTAGAGCACATACAGCAAGTAGTGGACTAGACAGCCCACATACTGGATAATCCTACTTTAATACAGTCACATAGTTTTGGAGGGGTTTTTGACACCTGACATCTTTTCACAAAACAGCACAGGTTCTCTTTAATAGAAGCAGTCTATTAATCTGCAGCAATATAATTTCTACCCTTCTTGTCAAACAGTCATGGAGGACTCAAACAGAACAGGTCCCTCCATGCAAAGTACAGTAGCAAGACTCCCCCAAACATCTTCAGAACCTAAAGAAGAGAGGCAAACTAACATTCTAAATATACAAAACCAGCATAAAAATGCATGACTTGCTTCAAGTCAAAGTGCCACTTGCTACATTTAAACTGTGTTACATTTGAAAGCTCCTCCAAATCTCTGAATGAGTATCTGATTGTACTTGTAATACAAGATTAATAATAAATGCCAAACTGCAGGTGCATGGGCAGTCCAACCAATGACTTCCCCTCTGTCAGAAGAAAAAGGCCCAATGACAGGTAAGTGCAAGTTCATGTGTCACCTACGATGAACTGTGCAAAACCCCTTTTTGATATACACTGTGTTGTCAAATCTATTAATCTCCCTTAACTCAGTGAGCTTTTCCCCTTGCTTAGGCCCATCTAAATTCTAAAGCACACATTGTTCTTCTGTTAGCATTTTTTCTCCACAGGAGGGATGGCAAATACTTGGGTTTCAGAAATTCAATTTATACAAATTATACTCTAGCATCCTCTTGAATTCTAATGGACATAGCTAGGTGATAGGAAAGGCCACTGTGTCTAGGAGCAGATTCTAAAATCTTATTTTGTCACCTTTCCACATATCACAAATTCCTTCCTACTAACTCCATTCTGTTTATTCCCTTTTCCCAAACTTGCAGTTCCAAACTCTTTACCCTAATTACCTTCCATTAGTCCTTTCAGTCCCTTCTCGCAGCAGAAAGCTGTAAGAGTTAAACACCTTCATTCTGAAAGTAACCCAAATTCATTTCCTCTTGTGCAAGTACTTCATTTTGAACTACATGGATACTCTGGAATAATTCTCACTAAAATAATAGTGGACAATATCCAGCTCTTTTATGTAACACCCTTTAAGGTTTTATTTCTGAAGCAATCAAATCTTAAACAAATCTTCTGCTTCTTGAGGCAGAAACGTCTAATTTTCAAGACAAAAAAAACTCAGAAAAGGGCTTAGGTTTCTGTGGGTAAAGTCAACATATAACTTAACTTTATTTTATGTATCCTGTACACTGCAGGCTCTTTTTCCTTTAACCATCCTATACTATATAACCTTATTTCAGCATTTACCATCTTTTTGAGTGTTTATATTTAACATGGCTTTAGTGTCTTTGTTTAAAGAACCACAATGCTTAGGTGAACCAGAGCAGCAACGTAAAGGTCGGCTGGTAAGGGCTGAAAAGAGGCTCAGCATTTCAATAGTTTTGCCATTAAAAAAAGATACAGCACATATATCAACTACAATTCCCACTCGTGCATTGTCAGTAAGGTTGAGATCATTTGCATTCAATTAAAATAGCAATTCATAGAAACAAACTGCTATCCCTTAGTACCAGCAGCTGTTAAAAGAGAAACATTGGTTGTTTGTGCACACAACTAGACAGTACTTGTATTACAGCCCAAAACATCATTTAGGAAAATAGTAAAGACTAAAGTTCAATATATTTTACTACTCGATAAAAAAAAAAGAAAAATACTTAAAAAAAATAATCAGTCTTTTCGGACCTTGCTCAGTGACTAAGTCTTGGGCATTAAACTTTTTTCTTTATTTTGGCTGACAGGGGACAAAGTACAAAGAATACTGACCTGACTTATGCAGGTTTTCCTTCATTCTCTACTCTATAAAATCTTCCTCCAATGCTCAATAGTGGAAAAAATAGAACCATTGGTCTTCAAAACAGATTTAATGGGTCATTTCCCTACAGGCAAGCAACATTTTAAATTGTCAATACACTGATCATCAGTGCTAGAGCAATTTCTGTTTGCATAAACTGCTTGTGACAGACTAAAAGTTATGATTATTTTTTTCCTGTATCATATACTCAAGATAATGCAGATTCTCAAAGACAACTAAATATGATTCCTAAAAAGCTAAATACTGCAAGTGAAGTCATAACTGCATTTATATATAACAATTTTCCCCATTCCAAGAAGAAATTAAGCTTTTTCAAAGAAACAGACTTTTGGAGAACAACTCAAATAGGCAGTGTGTTTTTCTTTCGGTGCTTTACTCTAAGGAAAGAACATGGAACACTAACAAGTTACAATAAGCAAACAGTTCCATGTCCTCCTGTTTTGGAGGATTTTAGAAAGTTGTGGTTGAAATATACTGTAACCTGCAAGTGATACCACCTCTCTGTTCTGCAAAACTGATGAGCGATGTAATAGCTCCTGCAGAAGAACATCTGTGACTAATCCAGCTAGCACTAATTAAGTGATCTTTGACCTACTAAGGCAGGTTAGCATAACATATACAGCTTAATTATTCATATGTTATTACTTGATATGAGCTGTACTGGACCTTGCCCCTATTGTCTGACAGCAGAAAAGTAGGTGAAAGTTGCCTTCTCTTTCCTTCCTTCTATCATTTCTACAGCTAAACAGCTGTAGCTTCTGTATAAAGATTAACACACACAATATAGAAAGTCTGTGTAAGGTAACTTTTGTCACACATTCAAACATATTTGATTTATTAAAAGATTTAATTATTTTATATTCGTATGTTATTTAACTTTTCAACTTGGGCCAGCAATGATACAGAACTACTGCTCGAATTCCAGCAAAACTTTAAAAAAAGCAAACAACAAATCAGAAAACAGCCAGCTGTTCCACCAAAACATGCTATCACAGCATATCTTATTTAGCACATACAGAACATAAAAGCATAAATACTTAAGTGTTTTTTCTTAAACTATGGGACAGTTGAGTTGCACTGAAACAGTTTCATGCTTCACTTGAACACTAAGGCCAGTGTTTTGCTGTTTATAATTGACTCTGCAACATTCATCTTTCCCCTTAGGAAGCTCAAAACTAGAATTTCACCTTCCAAAATTTGAGAAACTGAAATTCATCTCACACTAACATGACACAATATTCAGGCATTATATACCAATCTCAACAAAGGAATTAACACCTGTAAAACTAAATCATCACAATTTTTCACACACTTTACTTGGTTAACCTCAAACAGCAGAGAGACTCCGAGCCCTCTTCCAGACTGTCTAGATTGCTAAGTGAAATTCTTCTCCACAGGAGAAAGTAAACAAATTTAGGGCAGCCATACCCTCCCAACTTCTACCTCTTCCCAAAGAGCCAGAGAGAAATATAACACAGAAATTAGAGGGTACACTAGGCCCTAGAGATTTTTATTGTTACTGCACAAAGGTTTACCACTTGTTATTATATGTCAGCATCATATACCAGCACAAGTACGCTGGTATACGTAAAGATTTGGCACAATGACAATCCTTTCCAAAGCATGCTATAATTTACATTAGCTCCAAAGCATTAAGAAGTAAATGATACATGAACTAATGAGAGTACAGGAGGATGAGGCAATGGTAATAACTGACTGCTTTTGGAGAGGCTGGTGGTACAGGCAATGTTGCTTACCTACTGGGGAGTCCTGACAGGCAGCATTCTGTAAGGCTCCTGGGAAGGTTTGCCTCACAGAAACGAACGAGAACCAGTGTGCAAAAACGGTCATCAAAAATAGCATTCAAGCAGCAGCACAGCTATTGCTGAAACAACTGACTGTTGGATGTTAGATTTTGGAATCTATGGCCACAATATAGTACCAGTAACAAATAAGACCTAAACCATGGAAGGACTCAATACTATAAAGCAAGAGATAATGCACAAGTGCAACACTCAAGTTTGCAAGCACGGTACTTATTTTAGCAACCACATTTTTAGTAGATTTGAGAATGCAAAATGTCTTGAGAGAGGATGATGACAGAAGTAAAGGACAAGGTTATCAGAAAGACTGCAATACAGAAAAAGAAAGAGGGACAGATCAGGTCAGGCTCTTGAAGCTCTACTCAACTGATGAATTAGCTGAAAGATAATTCATAAATTACATCCAATTTCTAATTCTCTCCAATCTTGTAATAATGGTCAGTCCACCTAATACATATGAATGCCTCAGATTTTTAACCCAGCAAAATCAAAGATTCATATGGGAAGGACACATTCCAAATATAGTCTTCAGCATTATGGCTAACACTTTCATCATGTTGACTCTTAAGCTAATAGATGCATTGCCATTGTCAAGTCCTGCAGACCAACATCTGAAGATTTGAAAGCAAAATAGTTTACGGGGACAACCCAGGACCTACATTATGTTTATCTCAGGGACAGGGAGTTTACTCTGGACAAGTTCTAGCCTGCTCCTGTCAACTGAGTTCTATTAGCAGTGGCAATATACTAAATGCACTTCAAAACTATGCAGGACTTGCATCTACATTTGAAGATGTGCTCTGATCTGAATGTAATCTAGTTTGTGTGCTCCAGGTTCAGTCCTCAGTAAAGGCAAAGGAAGGCAAGCATGGACAGTTGGGAGATTTATTTTAAAAGAATACTCTTGATCCGAGTTGAAATGTAGATGCTCTCACAATATCCACATGGCTTAGTCTTTCCTACCTACAAAATTAATACATATCATGTTGGAAAATCTTGCACTACAATGTCCATAACTTTCCCAGCTCACCATTTTTATGCCCCTCTATATAGCTTTTCTCCTTTTTTTACAACAGTATTTCACTAAATTAAGCAGAGATATCTAAAAAAATTTATCCCTCCCTACAAGTTTGATAGAAGGGTAACTCTCAGCAATAGTTTTGGATCTTATTGTTTTTACACTCATGCAAACAACGTAAGGTAGTATATGAATTAATTGTCAGCAGCATATCTATTTCTGCAGCTCTTAAAGATACTGTGTATGAAAGGAATTAGGTAAAATAAAACCGGATCGTTGCTAAATCACAGGTATGTTATTATTTAAGTCTGTTGAGTAAGTCAAGATCTAGCACCAGGATAAGTTTACAGAGACTACACAATAACTAACTGTACTACTGCGACGTACTGGGTCTTTAGGACATGGTCAATAATCTACTCTTACAAATAAGTTAAAATCGTTAAAGAATTGAATCTAGTGCATATTCTTTATCTGTCACACTTTATGGTGCTCAAGTGCTTCACAGAAGATTAACAAATACACACCCTCGCACACGTAAACCATTAAGGCATTCTGACAGGCAACTTAACGAGATATTTACCTCTTTGAAATCGTCATCCGTGTACCTTACTGCCACTAGGCAGTATTGAAACAATAGCTGGGGTGCATTATTTGCCTACATAGGTAGGGCGTCCTAGAACATCCCTAGAAGTCAATTTTTCGTTCACTTTAATTCACAGTCGGGAAAATGGAGAAACGAGGTGGCGGTGGCTGTGCACTTGCTAGAGCGGCATCGACTGCCCCTCAGGAAAGGCGGGAGGGGGAAGCAGCCTGGCCCCTCTCCACAGGAGCCACCTCCCCAGGAGGAAGGTGTCGGCAGCAGCGTCCCGTAAGAGCAGGGACTCCGGCCGCCTCTCCGCCAGGTCGAGAGCCGCTGAGGGCAACCG